>VWZW01004140.1:1080980-1110354 GCA_013397115.1 Edolisoma coerulescens
CCCCCCCAACAGACCTCTTGTATTTTTATCTGAGAAGCTGGTTACTGTTATCTCTGGAGATTAGGATTTTGATAAGAATTGCTGAACAGCCAGATGAGTTATATTAATGCCTTTTAATTTATTAAATTGAATTTGGTAACTTGAAAGAATTCCACAAAACCTGAAGAAGTCAAACTGAAACCCAAACCCTGTTCAGCCTGAAACAGGAGAAATTTAGGTTTGATATACAGAAGGGGAATTGTTCCCTGTGAGGGTGGGGAGGCCCTGGCACAGGGTGCCCAGAGAAGCTGGGGCTGCCCCTGGATCCCTGGGAGTGTCCAAGGCCAGGCTGGACAGGGCTTGGAGTGACCTGGGATGGGGGAAGGTGTCCCTGCCCATGGCAGGGGTGGGATGGGATGGTCTTTAAGGTCTCTTCCAACCCAAACAATCCCATGGTTCTGTGATTCTGTCTCTGGACACCTCTGAGGGCTGCAGGCCTTTTAAACTCAGGTGTGGCAGAATGGTTGTTTGCCCAGGAGCATGGACATACAGCCCCTCCTGACAGAGATGCACCAAGAGCCTTTTTGGACCTGAACTCTGGGGTCTGTAACCCCCAAGAGAAGCTGGGCAGCAACACACATGGAGGGAGGGAGGGCTGGCAGCTCCAGGTGACAGTGAGGCACTTGGGGTTTATCTGCAGAGAGCACCAGGTGAGGGTTGAAGCAGCACTTGGCCCCTGAAGGGCACTGCAGGACAAGGGAGAAATTGAGAATATTTTTATCCTGTGGACAGCTGCATGGTTGTCAAAGCACTGAGAGGAACAAGAGCTCCACTGGAGGATTCTTTTGCCTCTGAGGGGTAAAGGGAAGGTGTGAATAACTCTGTTTGTTGGTAGCAGCACAGTGGCAGCTCTGCCCTCTGTGCTGGGTGACGCTTTCTGAACGCACTGGGCAGCCCTTGAACCCTGGTCTTCACCACCTTAAAGTCTTTGGAGATCCCATGATCCACCTTGATGTTGTTACACAGGAGGTTTGGACAGCGAGGGCTCTTAACCTTGTGTCACCTGATGGCTGCAGGTGATGTTCCTGCCACTGCAATCCTGTTTATTTTATGCCTGCCCATTTGGAGCACAGAGTTGCAGTCATTGTGTCAGATGTGAATGGTTCTGCTGCTGCCCTGTCAGCTGAATGACTCGAGCTGTGTTGCTTCCTCGCTTCAATGTGCTGCTATTGTAAGAGAACATTTTCAGGGGATTAAAGATTTATTATAGGAACAGTTGATTTGGCTTTCACTGTAACGTTAAATGCTCTTATTCTGTTTTCTGCGAAATAATTTGTTTCCTTTTGTTGTCTCTGCTAAAAGTATTTCAACAACTTGGCAGAAGAATAAACAGACATAGCTTCAAAATAACTCCAAGTAGCAAGAAATTTTTTAAAATTAAAAGAGGAGAAAACAGGTGAGAGGGAAGCTTATTATTTAACACTTTGCTGTGGTGATAAATTGCCTGGTTCCAGTGTTTTTATTGTGGTTCATGTGACATCAGCTTCCTTCCTGAAGTCATCAGGTGAAAGAAAAATGAGGGTTTCTTGTGACTCACATTGTAATCTCTGCTTCATGTAGTATAAACAACTTTGGTTAGTGTATTAGCGTAGGAAATACTCATAGATTTGAGGCAAGGATGTGTTTTATTTGGAAGTTTTAGTCCTGAATACTTCTCTGTGGAGCAGAGCTATGTCTCAGCTGTAAGCATAAATGTCAGTGTTGTGTTGTGGGGGTTAGCAGCACATCGTGCTGCCTCACTGCTGCTTGTCAGAAAACAATCATTGTATTCAGCATCGTTGTACCAGTGCTGGAGCCTCTGTGGGTAAAAGGTGGAGGGATGCAGATGTGATCCAGATTGAGATTTCTTGCTAAATCTGGTTGTTCAGCTTTGTCCTAACAACAGGAAAACTGGTAATGCCAATATCCTTGGTGCTTCGATCACTCTTCAGATTCATGGAGCTCGTGGAAAGAGAAATGGGAGTTATTACATCAGACAGAAATATACATCAGGAAAAATATCGATGCTGGGGAGAAACCCCTGTTGGGCTGGGAAAAGAGCTGTGTGTTCCCCTCTTATGCCCCATCAAGGCAAGAATAACAGGAATAACAATGTTCAGCTGCTTACTCCCATCTTCAAAAGTTTCCTTATCAAAATGCTGCCTCTGAACAGCCATAAGTGCTGAGATGTTTCCTGGGTAGTTGATGCTGCTCTTCCTCCCTATGGCTGCACTTTGATCTGCTCCTGGTTCAGGTGTGGTGTACTAGGAGGCAACTTCCCAGTCCTAATTTTTCAAGGCTACCATTCTGTGGGTTTTGGTTTTGTTTTTTTGTTTTTTTTTTTTTTTTTTAAGTCTGTGTGTGCAGGAGCAGGACTTTGATATTGTCACAGCAGTTTGTGAGTGAACTAAATCCTATTTATAGAGCGTGCTTAGGAGTTTTTCAACTTAATTATTTTTTAAAGCTTATTTATTAGGACAGCTTCCCTAAGGCAGAATGCAAGGTAGATGAGTTAGTTCATACATGGATTAAGGTACCTTGGGTCCTACAGATTTGGCAGGAGCTCCTCACTGTGTTTTGGCATCTGCTGCCACTTTGCATTTCTGATGTGTGAGGTGCAGGGACTGTTGGTAGTCCATGAGGAACTCCTATGGCAAATGCAGTTGTGTGCTGTGGAGTGCCTCGTGACTTCATTTGAGAACTCATTTTCTCCTGAATCCTTTCCTTCATCCCAGGCTGTGTAGTTAAATGGATTGATGGGTGCCAGCAGACTGGGCTGCAGGGTCTGCATGGGCTGTCCCTACCTGTGCTGGAAAAAGGGGAGAGGTAGAGCACACCTGAAAATCTGGGTGGGAGAGCACTAAACAAACAATGTGAGTGCTTCTGATAGGGCCGTTGAGAGAGATAAAGCTGTACTGTGTGCAAGTGTCTCTTGGTGTATTATCTCATTGTAGGGCTCTTCTAAGTATTGCTAAAGTGCTGTTTCCCTGCTATAAATTCCTGGAGTGAAAACCAGAGAAGCAGGCAGAGCCACCTCTCCAAGAGACCCTGTAATTACATTTTTGACGACTCAAGGCTGGTGTTTGTCTTTTTGTTTGATGCTGGCAGGAGCTGTGTAGCAAAAAGCCCTTTGAAGTTAATACCTAATTAAGATGGATGGAGAAGGTCACAGCCTCTGGTAGGGCTGTTGGTTCAGGCTGTTGGCTGCCTCAGGAAGGCATCAGCAGGAAGATTTACAGGGAGCTGTTCTGTACATCCAGGTTGGGAAATGTTATTTAAAAATCAATGGGTAAATAGGAGCCCTGAGTTCTGCACACAGACAGAGAGGGCTGTTTGCCAGATGGGAGAGCCAAGGTACTTCACTCTCTCTCCTATCAGAACATCCTTGTTTTTGTTCTCTGATTAAACACAACATGAGAGGGGTTTGATTCACATGGGGGGAACTGGAAATGTTGGGGCTACAGTCCCAGGGTGGAATGGAGATGCACCCAGGGTTTGGTTGTCAGGCTGTAAATGGAGCTTTGGCTGCTGTGTGATCTGTGCCACCACAGCTGTGTTACTGCTGGTCCTCAAGGCAGTACAACACTGGCTCTGAGTACAGGATGTGAGCACCAAAATAAGGGTTGGGATGTGTTTTTGAGCGTGTTCCCAATCCTGAGCTGATGTTGGTGTTTCAATGTAGGAGCATACAGTGAAAACCCAAGTGAAACCCAGAAAAAAAGTGAACCTCAGACCCCATGGCATGGGGGAAAGGGAAACACAAGGCAAAGTTTTGGATAACACTAAATTAGTTAACACTTTTCAGAGCCCAGCTCTGTTCATTGTGCACTGTGGATTTGGGACACTGAGAGAGATACTGAGATTGTCTGACCTCTATCTTACAATAACAACAAGTGAACAAGACAGACAGACCATTTCCTAAAGGGATGATGTGTTTTGTGTGACTAAAGCAGACATGGACTAATGAGTGCCTGAGTTACAGGAATTCCCACTGCCGTTAGATTGGATGTAGAAAAGGAAATTAAAATGTAGCCTGTTTAAGTCTGCTGTGTGCACCTCTGAGTTTTGGAGAGCAAAAGCCTTACTACCCTGTCCATCTGAATTGAGTCCCAGCTTGGTTATGTTTGCAGCCTTGCTGCTCTTTATTTGCTGCCTCTGCTCAGCCAGCTGAAAGCTTTTTAAGCCTTAGGTGAGGTGTTACTGCTAAATTACAGAAATCCAGCCTGAAGGTGGAAAGCTAGAAGGAGGTGGTGCTGTTAGGTAAGCCATAATTTAGTGTATTCACACAGGCCCCAGTAAATGTTTTGCACCACTTGAAAATTCAGGATGTCTGGTGAGAAAACACTGTTGGATAATGACAATACAGAAACTAGCTTCATCCTGGTAATTTCTTCCAGCTGGAAACGGGGTCTTGTTGGTGCTTGCTGAAGAATAAAAGCACTTTTCAGGAGAGCTCTGGTAACCCAGATTCGAGCCTCCTTTGCACAGGATGGCTTGGTCATGCCAGAGGGATGGAAGGCAAATCTAGGTCTCGTGGTGGGTGGGATGGCACGTTAGATCAGAGAGAAACCCCCTGAACTTCTCCACACGGCTCCATTTGTTCCAACTACAACCTTGTTTCTTGGTGTCAGTTTGTTATTGCTGCCTCCCACACGTTCCTTAGCACGTTGGCCCTGTCGTGGTCTCTCCTGCTGCTTCACAGAGTTGGAGAAATATCCCCTCGTGCCTGCAGTCAGAGTGTGTGGTTGAAGAGGGGGGCTTTGGAGAGGTGTGTGTATGAAGATGTGGAAAGATTGCTGGTTTAACTGTGTGAAGGTGTGTGGGGATTATAATTGGGCTTTAGACCAGCTCAGCTAGCTCAGAATGGGTGTTTTCTGCAGATGTCAATTACATTTAATTCTTCTTGCTGTCCATGAAAATGGTTACCACAGCAAAAAGCCAAGATTTGTTTATTGTATATATTTCTCTTTAAAAGCTAATGAAGAAGTCCTTCAGTAAAGAAAAAAATGAAAAAAATTGGCAATACAGGTTCAATAACATTGTAAGTATGGTATTACTGATTTTGGAGGAATTTCAGCTAGGATTAAATTAGTCCCTTTGTTTTACTTAGTCCATCAGCACCTTGGATTAATTATGGGGAGAGACATTGCAATTTGGCTGTGCTAGAAGAGATTGCTAAATATCTAGATCAGTAGACCACCAGAGCAGAGATCAGTGGAGAATAAAAACCTGAGTGTTTCAATATTCATTAGGGATGCACCTTTTCTTTAGTTTTTTGAGGCTCCATTTAGGAATGGGAGCTCAGCCTTGAATGACACAGGGAAAAAGATCCCTGGTATTAGTGGTATTAATGGTTTGGTGTGTTTGTAAGTCTGTGCCACAGGGCAGCGACAGTTTGGAAACATTTTAAAGGAAGTATTTACAGTAGATCTGAGGATTTCCTCCTGTTTGAAGTCCGGGAAAACAGTGCTGAGGCTTTCTGTGCCTGACTGATTTTTGCTGAGCAGACCACCTTGCTTTGCATCAATATTGCAGATGAGTGGGAGAGGATGTGTGTAGGGACTTGGGGAATGTATTGCCCTGTGTATTCAGCATGGGGATGCTGCCAGGAGGCTGGGGAGGGAGGAGGACCTTTGGGATCATCACCCAGGGAATATGTTGGTTTTCTGATAGCTGTTTTGGGGGATGGATCATTGTTGCCTCCATCTGCTGTGCTGAATGCTCAGCTATTGCCCTATATTTTTTCCTTCCTTTACCCACGAGTGCTGCTGATTCATTGGGAGAACGGGGAGCCACACATACGTAAGCACTCAGAAAAGGCAGTGGGAGGGTTTGTGCTGAGATTTACGTGGACATTGAGCCTTCCAGGTGAAGCTGTTGGCAGCTTGCAGAGGAGTGAGAGCACCTCCTCCAGCCCATCATCCCAATCCTCCTTTTCCATCTTCCCTGGCACACATGCTACCCTGTGAATATTCACCCAGTGCATTCCTTAGGTCCTGAGTTAATTGCTCTGACCCTGCTGTGTTAATTCATATTGGAAATTAGTCTCAGATGAGCGATGGTTATTGGAAGTGGATGTTAAATATTTGGTGGGGAGCTCTGGAGCACTGCACAGAAGTGATGTCTGTCAGGGTGTTGTGCTGTGAACTTTGCAGGATGTATCTGGGAGTGAATGCTGAGGTGGAGAGAATTGTTTGTTTATTCTGAGACCAGTCAGGATGTGGTAGGGTCAGGCCACCAGAGAAATGTCTGGGGGTGACTGAGAACATGTAGGAATAAAGTAGGCTGTGAAGAAGAAACAGAACAAGGAGATTCTTAAGGGCTAAGGAACAGAAGAATTTAAGGGAGAAGACAGAATGGGAGTTTAAAAGCATGTGAGGAAAATGAGTGGAGGAAAGTGTTTTGGAGCAAAAATAACATTTGCTAAATTGCTTAAGAATTAAAAATTAGATGGAATGACTGAAGAAGTTGCTATAAAACTAAGCAGTCATGAAATTGAAGTAGTTACCACAAATATCACACAAAAACCAGGCATGGAGAGTTTAGGGCTTGGGAAGATGTTATTTGGCAGGAATTTTCCTTAAATTTAATCATGTGTGTAATATTTCCCATGGGAGTGATGAAATCTTTACGTTCCCAGGCTGAGGAGTCTCTTGAGGACTTTGGCATTGCAGTCCCTGGTGAGGGATGAGGCAAAGCTCTGTCTCACAGCTCCCCAGAGCCTTGATGTGTGTCAGAGCTTCCCGGGGAGCCCCAGCACTGGGGACCTCGGGTTTGGGGGCAGGAGGAGCTGTATAGCTGAGGCTGTTTGTGTCTCTTCCTGCTGCCATGGACTTTGGGGTGGCTGGAGGAGAGTTCCTGAAGTTTTCAGGTTGTTTTAAAAAAAAATTCTGTTATTTTTCAGCTGGTCCAGTGTAGTTGTCCAATGGCCTTGTGTTGAGCAATGGGATAACACGAGCTTGGGGTCACCATTCTTGAGACTAACCCTGGCCTTTAGATCTCTTCCTCTGGTTGTTCAGCCTGGTTTTAAACTGTTATTATTAATCAGGTTATTCCTTGGGATGAGATATTTGTCACCTCTGTGTGGTCTTTTGCTTTGCAGTTTATAGTTTAGGCAGAAAGGTTGTTCCTGCATTTGGTCAGAGGACACCCCATTGTCACAATCCTCTGCCTAACACCCTGCAACGAGGCATAAATGAGATGTGAATTGCTGATATTTATTGGTGTGCTACACTACAAAGTACTTTATAGCCTTTCTGTCATATGTTTCAAATGATTCCACTTCAACCAAACAAATTGTCCCGGCTTAATTTCCAAGAAATCATTGTCAAAATTGCTGAACCAGTTTAATTCTAAAGCACATATTTATACTGAGCTGCACAAAGCACACTGCCGAGTGAGATTACAAATGGCAGAGAGGAAAGTTTAATCAAAAATGAGATTAAATTTGAAAATGTAGAGTGTTAGTGGTTGCTGCTGAGGCTCAGACAGGGTGTAAAGTCATAGATTTTTCTTAGCAGGGCTCAGAATAGCGCACTTGAGGAAGCTGAAGAGCACATATGCCCTGGTGCTGACAGCGGGAGAATGCGGTGGTGGCCTCAGAGCAGGGAGGCTGTTATTTGTAGCAGGTTGTTATTTGTGTTGTGGAACGAAGTGAAGGAGGGAGGAAGAAAACAATTCAAAAGCTCATCCTTGCCCCAAGTGGAGACAGGGGATGGGAAAGAAATGAGTTGGTTTTGAGCTGGTGCTTTGGGAGGTGTGACCTGCCTGGCCCCAGAACCTCTGAGGGGACCAGCGAGGGCAGTTGGTTTGTCTTGAGTTTCTGGGCAACCCCTTTGTGTTTGAATGGAGGGATTTGCCAGCTGCAGGTAGAGAGAAGTTTTGTGAGGTGGCATTTCTCCATGGATGCAGTGTCTCTGCTGTGCTGTGGCAATGAAACAGTGCCACAGTGCTTATTGATACCAGGGGTCAGTTTGAGATGCTGCCCTCCCCCAGCCTGCTCCAAGAGTGGCCTTTTTGTGCCATTCCTTATTCCATTACAGTTGGATGGAGTGTCCCCGATCTGAACTGTGAAATAAACTTGTATAAACACGTTCTGTTTGTATCCAGAGCTGTTGTCCTGCACATCCAGGCCCCTGGTTCTCTCTATGAAGGAGCTTTGGTTGGATGTGTGGAGGAGCAGGAGGAGACACAGTGTTGTCTGAATCTATTTCTGAGGAAAATGCACACTTGGCACAACTTCACTCTTTTTGTATTGCAGGATGAACATTTCATGTTGATCGTTCCAGCTGTAGGAGGAATTCTGAACCTCAAAATGGGATGTTTTGCCTTGGGGAAAGTTTTTTTTTTTTTAATTTGAACACTTTGTGGTTTTTTTATTTCCAAGTCATCTCTTGAACACTTCTAAATAGGAAAGAATTGCTACAAACCTGCTGTTGTTGCCACATTCCCCCTACAGAAATCTGAAAAAAATCCCTTAATTGAGAACTGAGCAGATCCCTGCCCCCAACAGTTAGAGATTATGTGCTGGCTTATAATCACTACAGGGAGAAGCAAGGCATAGCAGCAGCTTCTTTTATTACAGATGAGCCAGGGTGTGCTCAGTAATCTCCCAGCCCTGTATTAAATGTGGGACACCTCTCCAAACTGCAGGTTGATGAGAAGTGCAGCCCAGGAGCAGCGTTAATGTTGTTTTGATGTGTAACACAGATTACAGCAGCTGCTTCTAAACTGCTCGTGCTCCCTGCACTCTGAAGTGCACATCTTTTGGCCACCAAGGGGTCCTGATTGTCCTTATTTATTTTTTATTAAGCATTAATGAGACAATTTAAGCCTTGCACTTCTGTGACCAGTTATTTCTCAGCTCTGTCCGTATTACCTTCTATTTTGTTCTTGCAGCTCTTTAGTTTTGTGTTTCCTCCTAAAACTTACTCATTGGATAATTCTTTCTTGCTGATCCGTATTTTCAGTGTGCAACAGGGTGTAAGTTGGAGGTGGTATTTGGGTTTCAAAGGTCGTGACCCTCATTTAGGGATCTTCTAAGTAGCACCAAGTACTGCTGACTCTCTGTGGTGCATACTCGCTTTGAGGGGAGAATGGAGAGGGATTTACTCTTCATTTTCTCATGGAAAACTGACCCATAAGTGTCAAATGGGACCAGTGTAGAAATGGCATAAATCATAGAAGAGAAATTGGTCACTTACCTGGATTAACACATCAGGAGATGACAAATTCAGTGCATCTGTGTAAGGAGTGATGGTGAGTAATCCATCTAAGGAACACATCCTACCTTAAATTTTTGACATTCAAAACTGTGCTGCTTTTGAACTCTCTGAAAAGTTGACTGAATGTGCATTGGGTAAAGGTATTTGTTCTGGGAATGGGGTGGAACATCCTTGGAACTGGGAAAAAACTTTGGCTCCTCTTCATGCTTGTGTTTGGTATCTTGAAGGATATGGTGCTGCTGTAAATGGTGCTGGATGGGTGGCTGCAGGTGGGATTCCATGTTCAGTTACTGTGGCTGTGTTTGAAGAACTAGAAAACTCTGGAAGCCAGGTTCTCAGCAGGCCTGGCTGCTTGTGCTGCAGTGGTGCCCATGATGGTGTGCTTAATTGGTTAAGAAAAGGTCAGGAATGTGTTATAATACAAGAATCTCAATGTTTTGCATGGAGGTAGCACCAGTTCTCTGACATGTCTCCCTTTTGCAATTTTTGCATGAGCTGATATTCATAATTAAAAAAAACCCCACAAAACAAAAACCCTGCAAAACTTCCTGACATGCCAACACCTGATTGACTAACTCACTTCATATTCTGATTTTACTTCATTTAGTTCAACGTCAATCAGCCACAAATTAGATTGTGCAGCTGCTATTAAGAGCAAGTGTTGTGTTTTGGTCTTTAAAATGCTGGACAAGCTTTAAAAACCTTTACTGACTTTCAATGTGGCCATGGTAAAATTGGACCAAGGATTATATTGTCACTTCTCCCTAATATAGAATTATTAAAGCACATAAAGAGAGGAGCAGAGCTGCAGGCCAATACATCATGGGATAGACTTTGTGTCAGGCGACTGAGGGAATGCTGCTCACGGAGGACGGGGCAAAAGTGTTCCCTCACAAGGAAACAAATTGGACAAAGTGGCAGAAAACTGGGCAGGCATTAAAGAGTGGCCCCCAATTAGGGCAGAGGTCTGGTGATTCCGAGCAAAGGGGGAGCTGGCAGGCGCAGCACAAGCCAAGGGAAAGGGAGGACTGTGTTGATGAAATAAAAAACTCTGTGCTGTGGAGAAATCCATAAGCATCCCAGAGGGACCCATTAGGCAGTAAACACTGCATGTGGTCCTGCACTGGGATGGCTGTGGGAAGTGGGGGATGGATAACACACACACGGGGTATTAAGCTGCTTGATAGCATGCCCTTAAGTGTAATGATTGCTGCAGTGCTGAAGTGCCACGCATAAAATCGGCTCTGATGTCCTGAATACGTTTTCCGTGTAGCTCTAAAGAGGTGGCTTTGTCTGTGTATAACCAGAAAATGAAAATGTCAAGAAAAATCTGAAGTGCTGTTGCTTCGTAGGAAAATTATTAGCTTTGCATTGACTGAAAGGAGAGTTCCTCACCTGCCTGAGCCTGGATCCTCTCCGTGGGTTTGTGTGGTGCCTTCCAGGAGCTGCAGAGCAGCAAGGTACACATTAATCTGTAACCTGAACTGGGCTGTTACAGCAGGAGTGAGCTTGAGTCATGGTTGCATAGTGCTAGTACAGACTGGAAGGGTCTGAAATAGCTGGGCTGCACGTGGGTGAACAGAGCCATTGAAGCACAGCTTTTTATTGTGCTGCAAGCATCTTAGGAAGGACACTTATTCAATTATTTTCTTTGCCTCCACTCTCCCCGGGAGCATGGATACAAAAGGAGACAAAGACTGAAGAGTGAGACTATAATTTTGTGGCATTACAAGGACTCTTACTTTGTTCAGTTCTTTGCTTCTTTCTCCTCAATATTGTTTCATGCTACTTTTATTTCAAGTCGGTGCTTTAGTTCCTTGCAGATTGCACCCCTGAAAGGGTGACCTGGGTGAGTTGTGTGCAGTATGAGTTAAATGTGGCAAGCAGCAAACTCTGTACAGAGATGGAAAACTTTGCCTGTGCACACCAAGTTTATGAAACGTTTTTACATGAATAAAATAGCACTTGGATCTCAAGAGTGTTTTCAAGTGTTGGAGAAATTATCCTTGTTCCATGCATCAGGAACTGGTGACAGAGACAACAGCAGCCTGACAGCTGCTGGAGGGGGGCTGTGTGTGACCAATCCAAGCCAGTCCTGTGGTCAGGAAACCGAACATGGGGGGACTTGCTTGAGGCCCCCAGAGGAAGTCTGTTAGGATTTTAGCCTCTAAAGCAGTGTGACACTTGGTTATTCTGCCTTTAAAGGAAATGGTGCCAAGCAGATCCCATTGAGTTTTGAACTTGTAGCCCCACCAAGGGTGCTGTTTAAAAATGAGTCCATCTGACCAAACAGCAAAGATGAGGGCAGCCAACTTGGTGTGAGTTACCACCCACATCCTATGGAGAGGTGTGGGTTTGTGACGGAAGATTCTCACTGGCTTCTGTCAGCCAGCCAGAAGTGGATTATTCTGGAGGAACAAGAGACAGGCCCTGGGCTTTTGTCAGCTGCAGAGCTGTTTTTCTCTGGTTGGCAGCCAGCAACTTGCTGTGCTACTATCCTGTTCCTCAGCTGGGGTTCCTCAGACAAATTAAACAGTGGTGATGATGGAGGAAGAAGTGGCAGCAGCACTGGAAGATGATGCCCCTCAGATCCACATTTGCTTGGTGAGCCAGAAGATCCTGCAGAGTCTTCTGGGGATGGAAGTGGCAGTGCTTAGCTCTGCTATGACATGAGATGCATTCTCTCCCTTCTCTGTGATGACTAAAGTGGGAACTGGGCTGTGTTCCAGACCTGTAGCCTGTGGCATTGGGCTGAAGAGATAAGAATTCACAGAAATGTAGAGCACCATAAAGTGTACGAGAAAAATTGAAATGACAAAGTTCTTACAGTAGAACTTCCATAACTGGAAGTGTTTCAAACTGTTTCGTCCTTCCTGATAAATGCAGTCAGCTTTCATGCTCCCTTCTTATCTCCTCCTGCCATGTATGCAATTATCAAAAATGTTTGTTGAAAAACCTCCCTTGGTTGGGTTTTCTGTTCTGTGAGAAATCCTTACAGCCAAACTGAATGTGCACATGGGCATTATCTCCCAGGGGTTTGAGAGCAGTGTGCTGATGTCTTCTGTCTCCCTTTCTCAAAAACTGCTTGTACATGGAGCAAGGTTTGGTGTTTACAGGCACCCACAGTCCAAGCAAGCCATGGCCGTAAATGATCATAAAACCCACACAGTTGATCTAAAAACCAAGGTACTGCTTGTTTGCAAATGCCTGATGCAGGATTTTGCATATGTAAAGTGTTTTTGAAGGCATTCTGTCCTGCAAAAGAACAGCTTGGGTGCTGAAATACAGCTACTACTTCATTGGCAGAGTTCTCTGATGTATGAGGAAAACTTAAGATGAGCTGGGAAAACGTTGTTATCATCCTCCTGTGATCCTCCCCTCATGCTTGCTTTTCATGGAGTCGTTCTGTCGTGTAGTAAGCTGAGCATTTTGGGGAAGGAAGGTGGCACTTGGTGAAGAGAAGCCCTTAATCCTTGAATGGGGCCCTTTTGTCTTCAGCAGGGATGAGGATTGTGAGGGAAAGTGCTGCTTGGCTGTGTTACTGTGGTACTCACTTTAAAAGAGTAAAAGCCATCAGTTTCTCTCCTTTACCAATGGATAAGTTATTTGACTTCTTAGGCCCATTAAAAAAAGGATCATAGTGTCATCTGTCACAGTTTCAAAAGAGCACTGCTAATCAACAGGCCATTCCTTCATAATAAACCTGTCTAAACAGCAGGAGGGGTGAGCAAGGTGTGATCTTGGCCCTATCACCATTTATCATAATTCTCATTTCTTCCTCCCCTTCCTAGAAAGCAGGATTGTTGTTCACAACCAGAATTTCGGGATGCTTCGCTGGAATGTGCTCAAATTTCTATTACAATCCTTTTACTATTGTTTTTCTTGTTCTTGCTGCTGTGGGTAGGATTAGAGGAGCTCAGGAGTAAATGTGCCCATCTGAGTGTGTCTGCTCTCCATCCCTACTCATGTTCCTCTGCTAGCAGAAGAAAAGGGAAAGGATAATGTATAAATTTGCCAGATCAGGCTGATCTGATGAATGTCATCAGGCTGACAGAGCTCTTTATGACCATTCAATAGCTGGAATAGATTCAGTAAGTTTTCCAAGCCCTGTAGCTCGGAATACATTCCACGATCCTCTGTTGCTGGACTCGGGCACTGTGGTCCTGACAGCTGGGGGAAGCCTGTGCAGCTCTGTCATTGCCATTCCATGGTGGTGGGATTTACATTAGCAGGTGTAAGTGGTGCTATCAGTTAGGAACACAATGCAATTTTTTGCTTTTATGTGGTAATAGGAATAAATCTAACCCTCATAAAGACTTCTGTATTACACAGACCCTGTTTTCTGAAATGTATGCATGCACACTGGAGTGTGTTTTTCCATTGCACTGCAGGATGCTACAGGACTCTGCCTTATTTAAGTCTCCAGCAGTAGAAAAATCCCACCAGGTTCATTAGGAAAGGCCATATATTTTTCTTTGGAGTGGGGGTGCAAAGGGGTTGAGGAGGAATGGGAGGGTGGAACAACACTGACATTTATGAGTGAATGGATGGTAATAAATGAATGTTGTACCAAGAGACACAGCGACACTTTTCTCTTCTTACTGACATTCAGTGATGCTTTGAAGACAGCAGGAAGCTTTACTTTGAATCCAGAGCATATCAAAATTAGATAATTTAAATTTCTTTTTTTGCCTCCAAATATACCTTATCCTCAAGCAGTTTTTATTAAAGATGCTAATTGCCCAGACCCTGACTAATGCAGGCTGCACTGTGCTGCTGGATTATTCTCCTTTGCGCCTTCTGAAGTTAGGCAAGGCAAAAATGAAAGCAGAAGATGTAAGTACCCTTTTAGTGCTTTAATACTGCAAATGCCATTGCAAGTGTAATTTAGCCTGAAGCCAGGGCACCGATGGCCAGCACAGAGCTCTGCTCCCTGTTAGCACGCCTGAACCAAGTGTGCTGGACACAATATCCTGCATAGCAAGGAGCTGCCTACAAGTTTTTGTTCTCTATCTTTACCATGCATGGACTTGCACTCTGAATTATACAGAAATGTATTTGTATGTCTGAACTGGGTCACAACACCCCGGTGTCACTCGATAGATCAGCTTTATTAATGGCATAATTAAGTGGCAGAGTTTGGAGTGGAGTAGCTGCCCTGCAGTTGGTGGCTCTGTGTTTGTGCCCTTCCAGTGTGTGTGGGGGATGATGCCTCCACCCCTGTCCCACAGCCAGCAGCTGCTTGGCTGTGTCAGTGCTGCATCTGGGATGAAAGGGACTTGAAAGTCTCAGTGACAGCCTGCTGCACGCTTCCTCCTTTGTTGCTTTAAGGCAGCCTTCAGTTTTTCCTTTTAATTTTCTTGCATAAATCTAATGTCTTAAAAATATCAACACTTCCTAATGACTTTTTTTTTTCTCAAACTGAGCCTTATTTCCCTCTAACCATTTAAAAAAATCCTCATACTTGTCACATTTATCTGTTTCAAGTATTTAGATGCCTCTTTAATAGATTAACTGTTTGCCCATTTTCTTTTATGTTTCCTTCGTTGGTGAGGAAAGAAACTATAGATTTTTTTTTTTCCAGGCAAAAATAAGTCTATGGGGCAGCACTGCTTATGCTGGATAAAAGCCTGAGAATCTTAACTGCTTTCTTCACAGACTGTAAGCACAACTAACTTAATGTCTCTTTATGGATTACATTGAGTTGTAACTCTTCAGTGTTCCTGATGCTTATTTAGATGATTTTTTTAAGGATGCCGAATGATTCCGTACCACGCACGATATATTTTCATTGTCCTTATAATTTATATTTTAATGTACTTTTGCTTTTTATAAGCTGTGCCAGTTTAACTGATGACTTATCTTGCTGCTTTTTATATGGGGGAAAATAATTAAAGATACAGCAGCTGCCAATACACAGCAGTTCTGATGGAGCCCTCAGAGTTTTGTCCAGATTCCACAGAGAGTTTTCTCTCCCTGCTCCCTGGATTCTCTCCAGCATTGCCATTTTACTGTTGCACCCCCCAAATCTTGTACTTGCTGGCTGTACTTGGTGGCCTGGGAGAAGCAAGTTTGTGCAGTGCCCATTACTGGCTTTTCCAGAAGGAACAGCTCGCCCTGGAAGGACCCTGTGTGCCCTCCTTGGTGGGGCTGTGTGAATCCATCACTGTGGATTCAATCAGATTAGCCTCATCTCAAGTAGGAGTTCAGGAAGTCAGCAAAAGTTAGGGTGGCTGGGGTTTATCTGAGAATAATTGCCTGTCTTATCCTCCTCTAATTCAATAGTTTATAGAACATCTTTCAAGATCAGGACAAGATAAGCTGTTTTAAAGGAGTGTCCCTTAATTTGCTGACCTCAGGCACAGCTCTGGGTACAAGAAGGTTTGAAATGAGTGCTTTCACTCACAGCAGCTTTGCTGGGGGGGGGGTGAAATGCAAATTTTCAGAGGAAATGGGATCAGTCGAGTACTGACCAAGGTGTAAATTTGCTTCCTAGAGCAATTGGAAATGTAAATTGGCTTTTCTAAGTCAATTACTGTTAATTTGGGTTGGCTTAAATGGCAAGCAGAGCTTCTTGTACCCCTGGTGAGGTGAGTAGCTGCTGAAAGAGTAGTGGATTTTTATGGGGGCCTAAAAAGAATTCAGAAACGCTTTTTTTTCCCCCCTTGACTATGCACTGAAGTGTGTGTCATGTTCCAGTCTAAGTGGCTGAGCTGCTACAGGGACTATTCTCATATTTGTCACTAATTTGCCATTTATTTTAACTTACGTATTCCGTAACCTCTTGCAATAGCAGTGCCTGGGATAACAGGCATGTTAAACTGTGTTTTAGGGATGCATCTGAGATACTCTTTGGATCTGGAGAGTTCAACAAGCACCAGTTGGAAAGCCCTGCTTGCATCACCCTGTAGAATGTGTTCATCACTGGTGATTCCAGCCCTGTTGAATGCAGGGGCCTTACAGGTGCAGGCTCAGGTGTTTTCACTCTGTTTTTAGAGAGCCTTTAGGAATGAAGAAAGTCTCTGCAGGTCAGTACTGGCATTCTGGGAACTTTCTTCAGCAATGCAAACAGTAGGATCTTGCTGATATTAATGACTTGCTCCTACCTGGAACTTGGTTTGTGCAACATCACAGCTGAAGGCTGAGAGAGAGAGGAAGGATTGGTTGATCAAGGCTCAATTCTGGTGAGAGTAGCTTGTATTCTACCAAGATGTATTCCTAAAATTGCAATCTCTTTCCTCAGTCCCGTTTTGAATAGAGGGAATTTGGAGAACAAAGGTACATGAATAGATATCTCCGTGCTTTTTCAGGGCTTGCAATTTATCTTGAGCCTTTCAGGTGAAAGATGCTATGAAAGACTCAAAAAAATTCCCTGTAAAATAAAACAAGACCTGCCTGGAAGATGTAACAGACCTCAGTGAGCTAAACATCTGCTCCGTGGGCTTAGCTGAAGCCTTCAGGACAGCTCCTCAGCTCCCAGAAAGATGAGTTGGCTTTGGGGGAGATGGGTGAGGGGAAGCAGAGCAGTGCAGGGCCTGCAGTGAGCCAGGTGAGCGCTGAGGAGTGAGCTTTTATCTTCTGATTGCTGTTTATCACCTGCCGTTTCTGGGGAGTCTTCCCACTGGGTTGGTATTAGCTGGATGAAATGTGTCTTCAGGAAGGCGTAGAAATGTCATGGGCTCTTTTTTGTTTTGCTTCTGAAAAAGCTGCATGCTGGGCAAAGGCAGGCAAAAGGAGAGAGTGTGTGTGTGTGTTTACAAACTGTGGCAGAGAGAATAAAGGGATCTTTTAATTCTGTGTATGGGTTAGCTTCCTAAGAGATGCTTATCTGGAAATGACCTTTGTTAATCAAGGTGATACCTGTCCTGCTGTCATTTTTGTGGCACTGTTTCAGTAGACAGGTAGCTTTATAAATTCAGCAATATGCCATGTTTAAGAGTTCAGCCATGTGAGTTTGGTCTCCAGCATCCCCAGCGATTATTTCACTGCTTCATGTGGTATAACTGTTTTATTAAGGGTGGTGGAAATAATGTTGCTGAGGTTTTGTGGTTTACATCTTTTTTTTTTTCCCTCTCATTGTGGTTGGGCAGAGGAGAAAAGTTGCCAAGTTTTTCAACTTGTCTGATTTCTTGTTATGTTGTTCTCTATTACATTAAGAAGCTCTTTAGGAGCTGGTATCTTATCCCCAAGGACACACTTATAATCAAGTCCCTTTCAATCTTTTTGATAAAATAACCAGAGTGATCTCTTGCTTTTACTCTCTGTTGTGAGACTCCTCCTGGCCCTAAAACAAATATCCTGGTGCTTTCCATAGCATTGTGACTTCCTATTATGTTTTTTTCAATTGTCCCTGTGAATGTTGGTTTTAACCATACCAGTATCACTCTGTTCTGTCCCTTGCACTGGTGGGGAGAGCTGCTGTTCCTGTTTTGTAAATCCTGGAAGGCCTTATTGCTTTAAAATTGCACAGGTCATTAGTGCTTAATTACTGTTTGGTGTTTTATTACTGGTATTGTTACTGCAAGTATGAACCATTAATCCCTCTTTGACTTCTCTCCTTACCAAAATTTCCCATTCCACAAGTATTCCTGCCCTTTCTAGAACAGCCCTGCCTGGAGTTGCTCTGAAATACCTGTTGTGGGATTGGATGGGTGCCTGTGGAAGCCCTCCAGGCTGCTGGGTGGGACAGACCTTCCTGATCAGCATCTCCCAGTCCACCAAACACCTGTGGTAGTCAAGGTGTTCAGCTTAACCTCAGACTGGTGATAAACATGGTGATATCTGATACCAC
The DNA here is from genome assembly GCA_013397115.1 of Edolisoma coerulescens. Taxonomy (NCBI): domain Eukaryota; kingdom Metazoa; phylum Chordata; class Aves; order Passeriformes; family Campephagidae; genus Edolisoma; species Edolisoma coerulescens. Next base: position 1,099,014 of record VWZW01004140.1, read on the forward strand.
TGAGCTGCTTTTTACTGGAGAACTCAGGACAAAACTCTGATCACAGCTCCTGACAACCACTGAGGAGCAATCAACTCCCTATTGCTTACTCTGCTTTAATTTCCTTATAGCTCACAGTATCTATTAGGGAATTATGTGCATTATTAAATCAAACACCTTAAAGCACTCAAAACCTCACATCTGTCAAGGTCAACTTGCTGAAGGGGAATCAATCCAACCTTCTCCAAATTCGTATCCCATAATTTTCCCTCAGTTACGTAGCTGGACACATTTTTTCCTTTTTTGCCTAAGATTTAGCCCAGAGCAAACGAGTTTTTGTGCAGCTGAGTCACTTCCCTTGCCTTACATGGATATTGGTGTGATGTTATCAGTCTTCAGAGATGTATTAAAATTAGCACCAGCATGTCAACCATGTCCCAGGGTGCTTTCAGCGAGTTCCTGTTGTTATCCTTTGAGTTGCTCTTGATTGCAGCTGCAGCATGAAGTACTTTGTCTTTCTCAAGTGATACAAGTATATCCTCCTCCTTCACTCAAAATGTAAACCAGAAACATTTATTGAACTTTTCTCTCATTATTAATAATTTTGCCCTTCTTCTGCAGCAACGGGCCCGTGCCAATGATAAAAATCTCATTACACTTTAAAACAACAACTCTTTGTCATACTTAACCCTTCTGCTGTGGATTTTCCCTGGTGCCTTTTGATTGTTCTATCAGTTATTCTCCATTTTATAGCCTCGTGTCCATTGACTGTCCTCTCTTAGTTTGTACCAGTCTCTGTTTCCTGTCTCCTGCTGTGAGGAATGTTGGCTCCATGTGAACCCTATCAGAGGTGATAAGGATCATCCTGCTCAGACAACTGAGCATTGGTGCAACTCTGTGATGGACCCTATTGCATGTGAGCCACCTGGCATTTAGCTAATAAAATCTGATGTTTATTTTAGAGCAAAGAAATTTTTAAACAAATTTTTTTCTAGTGTCACCCAAAGGAATTAATTTTAAATTCACTGGGATTTTTTGGAAGCTTAATGCTACCTTTGAGTCTCTTTAAACTCCCAGCCCAATTTCTTTTCTCTAAGTGTCATGAATATATATGTAAGTGCTCTTGACTTTCTAGGAGAAACTGCCTTTGGTATTTCTTACAAAACTGTAGCAATCCTCTTCTAGAAATTGTTGGGTTTTGGTGCTGAAGTGGAATTGTGTATCACCCAACACCATGGAGCACAAAATGTGTGCAAGACAGAACTGGATTGTGTTCTAGGCCTGATGCTCTGTGCTTCTTATTTTCAGTGACATGGTTATTTACAATTTGGAGAGGAAAGGCAGTAGATATTGCAGAGAGCTCAGGTTGTACCAGCTTGTGATCACTGGGAGCGCTTAATTTGATGTTCTTGCTGAGTGAACTGGATTTTTATAAACTTCACTATGGTTGTGCCCTCAAGTTCAGAGGAAATCTTGTCTGTTTATCTGCAGAGGGAAGCAGAGCCGAAGACTTCTGCCTTGTATGAGCTGGTTTGTTGCTGTACGACATGGACAGTGAAATTTAATCTTTGCCTTGCCTAAGCTTTAAGGCTAAAAATAGCTCACCTGTCATGTAAGGGAAACTTCAGCAGTATCACCCAGTGCTTTGGGGAGGCCCTGAGATAATGTAGTGGGGGTGTCAGGTACATCAAAGTGCTGCACTACATAACCTGCATTTTATTCTTTCCCCCGTTTCCCCAGTGGCAGGTCTGGTTAGAGGGCTAAAGGAGGGGAAATCCATTCCTGGCCCAAGCAACAAGGATGAGGTGAAACACCTCCTAACTGGAAGCCACCTGAACATGTGCTGCAATTAGTAAACCTTTCCCATGTGAGATTTCCCTGATTATACAGATTTTGGAAGTTGTGCTTTTACAATTTCACTTAAGATATTGCTTTTACTGCAGACTGAACAGGTTTATTTCTGGCTCTAGCACAAAGCAATTACTGCAGCTACAAAAACATTGAATATTGAACTAGAATTCTCACCCTGAGAGTTTCTGGACCAATTTTTTTTTTCTTCTGGTGAAGCAGAATTTGGTGGTGCTATACCAAGATGTATTTGATTTACGTTATTTTGATTTTAAAACAACAAAAAAAAAGCACCCCTAAATTCCCCAACCCTACCAAAATCTAAACTATGGTTTGAGACTTAATGCATATCAAGGTGGGTTTTGTTGGTGTGGTGTAGAGTGGATTGGGCTTGTGGGGTTTTTTTGGGGTGGGTTTTTATGATGATTTTAGTACAATGATGTCTTACATTCATTTTCTATGTATGAGGGCTGGCTGGAGAGTTGGTGGTAGCCTGGTTCTTTCTAAATCAAAGGTGAGGTGAAATCTTAGCTGAGGATGCTGTTTCCCATTTAGGTGCCCAGTCTGAATTCCATCTTGCATCCACCAAAACTGGTGGCAGTCCTGTGTCAGCTTCCTGGCCTCAGAACTTTGTGGTTTCAAACAGCAGCGTAGCCCTTGGTTACTTACAGGAAGAGAAAGAGTGCAACAAACACTGAATGAATTCTCAAATCTTTCTGCAAACACTGACTTCTAAATGTATTTGTGGAGTTTTGTTCTCCATTGAGCTCATTTACGTGACTCTTGTTCCATGGGGCTTTCATGGATTTTTGTTTAGTGGGGTATTTCAGCTGGGCATGGCTATTTCAGCAGATAAACCTGAAAGAGCTGGTTTAATGCAATTCTTGCTCAGTGCTAATAGAAGGCCAATTTTGGCACAGCAGACTGGGTGGTCTGGGGGGTCTGAAGCCAGGCTGTGCACCCAGCTCTGGAACAAGCTGCTCCTGGGAGGTGGCAGGACTGCTGCATGAGCCCACTGCTGTATCAAGTGAATCCAGCATGTGGGAAGTCTGTCTGAAGCTGGTTTAAACAAATAGTTGAAACCTTTCCATGTGTTTTTACTAAAAGCTGGGCTTTTGGAAGGAAACTGTGATTATTCACCAAGTTTTCCATGCATGGGTTTTGTTTGACTGCTGTGAGCCATAAGGATACTGATAATATGGTATTAATTACATGTTTTAGTTCTAAAACTAGTTCTGCTCTGCACCTCTTCAGCGTGTTGGGAGAACTTGACCCCTCTGTCTGTTTTCCTGTCTGAAAAATGAAGATAATGACGCTGCTCTGTTCAGCACAGTTATTATAAGGTGCTTGAATATGTATAAAAAGATGTCAGCTGAAAAAGAAGCTTAAAAAAGTTTAGGTGTGCCTATATGTCATGCACATAATCAGAAGAATTTGTGCTCCTGGTTGGAGTGGGAGTGTGATAGCCACACATTGCCGTAGCAGGAGGGCTGGAAATGAGGTGAGGTGCTTTTAGAGAACTCTCTCAAATGCTGTTTTCTATTAGGTGGTGCAGCTGATGTGTTTGGGCACAGAGAGCCTTGCCAGGTTCCCGGTAGGGGACTGATTCTTCACACATCTTTGAGTGCACAGCCACTTAGTAACTTCCCAGGCTAAAGTGTTTTCTCCTATCAAAAGCTTAGAGCTTTTGTGTTATTGGTTGTTTTGCTTTTTTTCTTCTTTTTTTTTTAGATTTTTTTTTTAAATTTTTTTTTCAAGGGACTCTGTGTAAGTGAGCTGGAAATATCACCAGTAGCTGTGATTCAAGTGAAATTCCTGCTGCTAATTACACAGGCTTTTTGCTAAAGGTAGTAAATAGAAATCATTCATGGGTCCTTAGAGGCCTCAAAATCATTCAGTATTCAGGGTAAATATATCAGGGAGCTTCATAAGAGAATAATTTTAAAACAAAGCCTGGTCAGCTCTTTAATAATTTACTGATTGTGATAGGAAGGAGAATATCTAATAACTAGCAAGATTGGCTTTCAAGTAGAAAATAAATTAGTGTTAGAGGAATGCTTTTTTCAAAGAATCATAATTACTATTAGAGAAACATTTGGTTATCATATCAGTCCTTGATTGCTTTACAAGCACTTACCCAGGCAAAGGCACTTCATGTGATTGTTTAGGAAGCTGCAAAGACAGATTTATTCATGTGACATTTGCCTGAAATAGGGAGCTCTCAACAGCCTTATCAAGTCCAGTCTTAAACATTGCAAGTGGTCCACTAAAAGGTTTGTGTATCTGATGGCCACTGGACTGCTGTGAGAAGGGGAGGCTCCTGGACTTACAAAGATGCTCTGAGCACTGGAACACCTTTCCTATGAGGCCTGGGGTTGCTCAGTCTGAGTAAAAGGCTCCAGAAGACCTCAGAGCCCCTGCTAGTGTCTAAGGGGGCTCAAAGAGACCTGGAGAGGGGCTCTGGACAAGGGCCTGGAGGGACAGGATGAGGGGGAATGGCTTTAAACTGAAAGAGATCAGATTTAAATTGAATATCAGGAAGAAATTCTTTCCTGTGAGGGTGGGGAGGCCCTGGCACAGGGTGCCCAGAGAAGCTGTGGTTGCCCCTGGATCCCTGGGAGTGTCCAAGGCCAGGTTGGAGGGGGCTTGGAGCAACCTGGGACAGTGGGGGTGGGATGAGATGATCTTTAAGGTCTTTTCCAACCCAAACCATTCTGGGATTCTGTGACTTTGGCCTGCTGTCAGCTATTGAGTTTCATTTCTAAAAGCTGAATTTAGGATAGCTATAGGAATTCTGTGGGGAATACAGGCTGGCAGAGAAAGGCAAGTCCTTGCTGTAGCATATCTTGCATCTGCTGATGGTGCTGGCTGTGGCAAACCCAGATTATAGCCTGTGGGAGAGCATTAATGGGAAAAGAGAGATGTGAGCAGTCCTTGCCTCCATCCCTCAGGTTTTGGGTCTGTTTTGGTCCAAGTGGCCAAACGAGTTGGCCACAGAAATGGCAGGACCAGGGGGTTTGGTGAACTTGGCTTTATGGAAGGTTTCAGGCTCCTGAATAGGGAAGATCAAGAACCATCATGTGGGCAATGTAGTGGGGCAGGCCTTGCACCCTCACATTTGAGGATGTCAACAAATGTTGATTGTTCACTTAAACACTTTTAGATGGATTGTGCCATGGGATGGTCAAAGGAGGAGGGAAAGATGAATTCAATAGTGAAGGAAAGGGTGGATGGGGTTTTTGTTTCCTACAGGTCCTTGGTCCCTAACACCACGTTGGCCTGAGGAGGAGATGGCTCCTTCATTTCCCAAGCTGATAAAGCTCTGCTGTGTGACTGTGTTCCTGCCTCCTCTGCTAATGACTGTTAATGACACAGCACTGAGAGGAAAATATGGCCTTAATGAACCCTGATGAATGGCTGTGTCTTAAAGAGGAATTAGGGGATATTTTTTGAGGGGGGCAGAGTGAAGATACAGTAGTTTTAATTACTTTTATTTTATGGCACTCTATATTTTCCAAATAACTGATAAAGTTTATGCTTGGCTGTAATGCTGCAGTAAATTCCTAAGAAAAAATATTTTCTATCATTATGTTGGCTTATAAATTTCTCTGTAGATTTTATTAGATGAGCTTCATGAGCAATCCATTAAAAATGGGAGCTGTAGAATTTGCAAGTTTTCCATACAGTTCACTGAAAACTTCCATGTTTTCCTGAAGTGAGTGCATAATGGATGTGACTCTTTAGTCACAATTCATTGGCACATTGCAGGGGCTGGTGCTTTGCATGCTGTGCAGGAAGAAGAAAGGCTTCCACCTCCTGCCAATGCTCAGCTGCTTTCTTTATGTGGGCTCAAATCCCCTGGGTACAGCTCATGAGAATAAGGGAACAATTTATGGTTTACTCTGAGCTAATGCACATTGTCGTAAATTTTAACAGAACTGGTTTACTTGTAAAGTAATTCCTAATGTTCTAGGCCTCTTGCACTTCCTAGAGAACTTCCAGTCACAGGATTGAGTGAGGTTGCAGATGACCTTTAAAGATCATCAAGTCCAACTGTGTCAACCCAGCAGCACCACCACGTTCAACTAATCCATGTCCTCAGTGCCACATCCACAGGTTTTTTGGAACACTTGCAGGGATGGTGATTCCAAAAAACCTGGGCAGCCCATTCCAATGCTTGGCTACCCTATTGATGTAGAAATTTTTCCTACTCATCTCTGTTCTGGACTTCTGGGGTGCATCTACGTAGTGATAGATTCTGCCTTTATACCTGCAGAATGGAAGTGAAAAACCTGCTGTAGGTTCATGTGGGTGGGAAGGGCTGAAGGTTTCTGGCTGTTCCTTTCTGACAAACTGTGCTTTCCAAAGTTTCACAAGTTGTGGAGTGGTTGAGGCAACTCTGACTGCTGTTTTTCATTGATTAAACCTAAATGGCTTATACTGGAATTTTAATTTTTTTTTGGGAAATGTACCTTGTAGAACCTTAGCTTCCAAATCAGGATTCTGCAATTTCTCGGAGGGAAGACAGAGTGAGGGAGTGGAAGAAGTGGCTGTGATTTGTTGTACTGAGCTTGATGTATTTGGGGGGAAATAAATGACTTTCAGATATTCTAGCTGGAGTTAAACTTGTCATAGCTGTTTATTCTTCCTTCTAGCCCTGGAAAAAAAAAAATCAAAGGATTCCTAAAAATTTTTTAGAATTAGTCATTTATTCATTCATGCTACAGCCTGTTCCAGAAACTGGGCTTGGAGTCATCTTTAACTGGAATGCTCCCTTCTTTATAGCTGTCAAATACAGTAGGTATTTCTGAATCCCAAGAGATACGAAGATATAATATCACTTTCAGATGTTTTGCTGATGTTTCCTATTGCAATTGGAATCTGTGAGTTGTCTGAGTTGGGTAGGAACAAATTTATGTCCCCTACCTGGAGGAGCTGTTCTGTTTCTTGTGGCTGATGAAAAGGCACTTGCTACCCCATTTAATAGCAGCATCCTCTGGAAAGCTGTGCAGAACGCCTGCTTGATGATACAGATGTAATCCAGATCCCCATTTCATAGTGTTAATTCAGGTTAATTTTATATCACACAAAACTTGCATGGAAGCTTCCACTGAGAAAAGTGAGCAGCATCAAGTACTAGAACTTGAAATGTATCATGGTACATGATGGAACTGGGGTAAAACAGGAGTTTTACCTGCTCAGTGCTTTGGAAACAATTAAAAAGAATAGGATTAGTTGGAAAATATTCCAGGCAGGGGAATGCTCTCGAGGTCCCAGTGAGTCAGAAGGTGGCAGCAATGACTCTGACATCCCTCTGCTGTGCTTTGCCTTGACAATAACTTACAGCTGGCACTGCAAGAACTGCAAACTTTGGATAATAGCAAGAGCTCAGTGGGATCTGAAAAATATTGAATAAAAATAAAAGGTTGGCTAAGCAATCTGCCCGTGCCCACTCTGCTCCTCCAGAGTCAGCCTTGTCCTCTCATCGAACAGCGCAGTGGCTTCCTGCAGACGCTGCACCAGCTATTCCTGGTGCTCAGAAAAGCCTCTCTGTTCCCTCCAAGGCCTGGCTGTGGATCTGCAGTGCTGCTGATCTGGGCTCCCTTTAGCCTGGCTCTGGTTTCTCTCTCCCTGCCATCTCAGCCTGCACACGAGAGCTTTCCCCACTGAGCACACTCAGGTGTTTTCTGAAGGGAATATCCCCCCTCCCAGGGCGGGTTCCATCCACCCTGAGTCTGCAGCCAGCACAAAGAGCCAGGTGCTGCCCCTTCTGCTGCTCAGCCACGTGGAGCAAAGCAGAGCCAGGCAAACCAAACATGGTGTGCTACTGCTGTCTCTGCAGTTCCATTAATTGTGATCTATAAATTGAGCTACACTCATGGAAAGTTGTGCTTTCTTTTAAAAAGATGCTTATCAAGGCCCTCTGACCTTTATTCTATTATATGGGAAGATAAACAGTTTAGGTTCAAAATGTGCTGCTAATGGAGAAGAGTTGTTGGGTTGCTTGACATTTTCGGACTATTTTGATGTTGCCTCCTTGCTGCACCTTTCTATTTACTTGTGTCTGCCTATGATATTAATATATTGCTTTTCCACGATCCAGCATTGTTGAGATAAACTGCTAGATCCAGGTCCTTTTGGCATTTCCCAGAAAGTGTCATTGTGTTGGTGTCTAAAGGTGAACTTGTATTTCTGAATAATTGATGGCTGGTAGTTAATTTCTTTATCTTCAGAAAGGAAGAAACTTATTAATGAGGATAATGCATGAGAGATCAATGCCAATGTGTGTGACATCGATTAATGATTTCAACTTGTAACCAGGTTGAAAAAAGCAGCTGGGCTCTGTGTTTGAGCACATAATTATCTGTAATTGTGCTGATAACCTGGTGGGAGTGGAAAAACAGATAAGGCACCACTTAAAGGGTACAGGAAACTGGGCAGAGGTCTACTTGATACTCACTGAGCTGGCTTATTATTAACTCCTTGGTGGTTAAGGTGATGCACAGATATGTGGGTGTGTTTTTTCTGTAGGGATGGCATGTCTGTATGTGCACATAGTTATCTAAAAAATATGGGTGAATCTGCCCAAAGAAGTGAAGCCAGTGCTGGAGAGACAGTTTTGTTTTTAATAATCAAAAATTGTTGTCAGGAAGGCAGATGGTGAAGTTGCAAATGGTATCAGGAGAATGGCCCGAGGTGCCAAGTTTCCTTTCTTTAACACCCCCACCTACCCATGACAACAAAAGCTCAACAGATCATGTTCTAGACCCAGACTTTCAGTTTAATCTACCCTTTGAAGTTTACCTAAAACTTTCACTCATCAATCCTGTTTTTTAACCAGAATGCTGCATAATAGGAAGCTCTGTACTGAAAGCTGTAAGTTGTATGTATTTATTTGTAAGTACATATTTACTGCTTGCCTTGGGGGAGAAAAGAGTTTGCTGTATTGAGCAGGCTGATCTCGGTGTGCACTGAACTTCTCAAAGCAGAGGTTCTCTTTAGGCACCCACTGGTGTTTGGAATGAAGCTTCTCTTGTACCTCTGGGACTCTGCCTGTAGCCAGGCTTGAGAGGCAGTTGTGTTTTGGGGACCCGTGCACCCTCAAAGAATCCTGTAGAACTGCAAAAAGATGTTTTCCTATCAGAAGAAGCACATGGGCTGTGGAGTACTCATTTTCAGGGAGAGGAGCTGCGATGTCTGTAGCAGAGGCAGCCTGGCTGTGGTCTGTGAGTCAGCTTTCTGCTGGAGCTGAGATGCTGTACACACTGCAGGGGACTGGAGGAGTTCCTCCACCTTCCCATGCTAGCCTGGTAGTAGGATTGGATATTTGCATACTAACATTTTTGTTAAATCCTTCAAAACCATACATATATTGATTCAATTTTGTGAGCTGATCTTGTTTAAAATGCTTCCTTCATTAAATGCATCTGCTGTCCTAAAGTGACAGTGCCTTCAGTTGTTTAGCACTTCATTTTCCTCACCCACAAATGGTACAGCTTGTCCCTGGAAAACAAAAATTAAATTATTTTCCTCTCCTCTGACACAGCGAGGGAACAGTTTTACAGAGTCAAGAAGCCGCAAGCGACAGGCTCAAGAAAACTTCAGAACTTATGTCAGTGTTTTCTTTTTTAAGCCACTTGAGAGTTATTAGTAACAGCAAAATACGCTGTGGTGTTGTACACCAGGATGGGATCAGACTTGGAACTTTTCTTTGCCATTTATAGAAAATATCATATAACATATATGGATGTAGCCCTGAAATGTAGAAGTCTAGCAAGACCCGTTTGTAGGGGTTTTAATTCTTCACGCCAGCTCCAAAGCCACCTATTATAAAAGCCTCTGTATGTGTTACTGCTTGGTGAGCACCAGAGTTTTGGAGCACAACTTGTCCCTGTCTTGCTTGATGGTTTATGAACCAACATTATGGCCCTGTTTGAATTTCAAGAGTTCCCTGAGCTGTAAATGAGTTATACTGATGGCATGTGTATTATTTTTAAATTACACATTCCTTATCTGCAGCATGTTTTCTCATTTCCCTTCTCCAGCCTTACAACTTCTTTTAATAGCTGGATTTCATCCCACCACTATATATCTAGTCCTCAAAGATGCTGTTGTTGTCTGGAAGGCTATTTCCATCCTCCTGGGTTACAAATATCTATTGACTTTGTCATTAACTGAAATAATTTCAGACTTTGGGATTTTGTGCTTATATCTGCCTAATTTTAGTTTATGCTGTTCTTGCTGCAGTCATCCTGCATCTTCTATTTTTTTTTTCCTTTCTCACAAGGCTTTTTGAGTTCAGACAATCCTTCATAAGGTTTTAGCATGATTTTAGTTCAGCCTAATGTTTGCCTTTGCACTATTTGATGTCCAAGACAGTTGTCTCTTGTCAATTTTTTCCTAGATTGTTGTGGACAATTTATTTCTAACCTTTCTTCTCTATCCAGATCTTCCCTCTCACCCCTCTTCATCTTGGTTATGATTCAGACTTCTTGGGTTGAAATATCTTCCTTGGAAGAAGTATTAAACTTCTCTCCTTTGCACTCTCTAAGCTTCTAGGACCTCAGGAAGTCACTTGGTTTACCAATTTTTTGTCATTTTGAACATGAATGTCAGACTTGGTTCTGTTTCTTCCCTTTTATTTAGTTTATATGAAAACAACTCTATTTAGAGTTTGTCTTTACAGCTCTTCTTTGCTACTGTTTTATTCACTTCCTACCAACACCATCTCTGTGTTTCAAGACTTTCTGTTCTTACTGCCCAGGCAGTTTGCACTGATCTAAGAATTATTCCAGTGGCTTCTATGTCTACTGTGCTGGCTGGATCCTCTCTGCTGCCTGGCAGACTACTTAGTGAGGTTTTCTTCATGTTCTGCTCTCCCTTTATCTCCAGTTGTACTTGTTTGTGATTGTCCTTGTGCTGAATGAAGAGAGGACCCTTAGTCTCTGAAGTGATGCTGACACCTAAAGAGAGGGTCACGCTTCATTGATTGGAGAGCATTTTAGGACTGGGCATAGGATTTGGTTGCCCAGAGAAGCTGTGGCTGCCCCATGATCCCTGGAAGTGTCCAAGGCTGGGCTGGATGGGGCTTAGAGCACCTGGGATAGTGGAAGGTGTCCCTGCCCATGCAGGGGGTGGGACTGGATGATGTGTAAGGTCCTTTCCAACCCAAACCTTTCTATGTTGAGATACAGGGACCTCTCAAGCTCATCTCTGGCCTAGGGCTGTGAACAGCTCAGGGGGGAGTACCAGCTGCAATCTGATGCTGTCTCTGTTGGCTCCCAGGGTGGTGCTCTTGCTTGACCAGACAAGGATTGCAATGTGCAATTCTTCAGTGGTTACTCCAGAATCATAGAATTGTTCTGGTTGGAAAGGACCTTTAAGATCATTGACCGGGCAGTGCCAAGCCCACCACCACCAACCCATGCCCCAAGTGCCACATCCACGTGCCTTTTAAATCTCCCCAAGGCAACCTCTTCCAGTGCTTGACCACCCTTCCAGTGAAGAAATTTTT
>VWZW01004140.1:1113329-1338389 GCA_013397115.1 Edolisoma coerulescens
GAGGCAGCGGCTCCGCGGCAGCGGGGAGGGCAGGTGAACTCCGGGGAAGGATGACCGGCGTCGCCGCGATCGTCTTTCTCCTGCAGCTCTTGCCCAGGGCGGACGGACAGGTCTTCCCAGGTGAGTGATGCCCGCCCGGCCGGTGCCCCGCTCCTCCATCCCCCGGGTGTCCCCGCCGCGGGCGGCTCTCCCGGCAGCCCCAACTCTTCGCCTCGTCCGTGCCTCCAGCCCCGCGGCCTCGCAGGGAGCTGCCGGTGCCATCCGGGGAGCGGCAGGGGATGGAGGCGCCTGCGAAGGCGCTGGGCAGCGGCAGCGAGCAGCCTCGCTACCCGCCGGTTCCGGNNNTCCGGAGGCGCCGGGGATGCGAGCGGCTCTGCCCGGCCGTGCGGGGCTCCGCGGGGTCCCGCCGGGAGGGGACAGCGCTGGGGGCCGGGGGGGCCTCGCTCTTCCGAAAGTTGCGTGTGGCAAGAGGTGAAAGCATTGCCTTTATTCTGGGATTCACGATACGTGAAGCATTTTTTGGTGGTAAAGAGCGTTTGCGAGCCCAAGGCAGGAGTTGGCTCCTGCGGGATGTGCAGCGCGCGGGGAGCCGCTGCCTTTCCCCTCCGGTCGGGCGAAGGGCTCTGGGCTTGCTCTGGGAAGTTCAGTGGCAGCTGTTTCACCACTTGCATGTCGCAGCTCCAGGAACTTTCTCGGGGGGCTCAGCCACTCGGATGGGCTCCTTCCCAGTTGTCACTTTCTCTGTCGCTGATGTTAGGGAGTACTTTGCTCCCTGGCATGTGTACAGTAATAGTAGCCGGCTATTTCCCCACTCCTACGAGCTCCTTCAGGCATAGTTTGAATTACTTCAAGATGACAGGTGCTTATAGAGCTGCCTTTCTTCTCCTGCGCTATTTTGTAGGTACCAAAAGACCAGAGCTACATTGGTCTTGTTTTTCTCTTGGATCTTACAATACATTAATTTTCTCACTGCAATTTGTGCTTATGCTAAAAAATAAACAGTTACAGCTTTCTTCTCTCTTGACTTAGTTTTAAAATACTTTGTTTTTTCCTATCTGTATGTTTTAAGATGAGTGAAAATTCCCTGTTTTATGTTGTTTAGCGTAGGGATACATCTCAGTGCTTGTGACTTAGGCATGCTGGAGGCACGAAACTAAGTTGAGTTCATCTCAAACACAGAAGGTTTTTGTTAGGTAAGACCGAGAGCTTGAATGACTCTGTCTCGCCGCTTTAAAGCAGCAAGAGCGGCGTGTTGGAGATGCTGAGCACCGTGTCCACCTTCCTCGAGCCCTTGGGTGCAGGCTGGGCTCGGAGACAAGGCTGGCTGGAAGGGCCGGGCAGACCCTCGGTGGAGGAGATGTTGCCATCAATCCGGCTGGCTTTGACACCACCAGGATCTTGTTTACATTGCTAGGCAACTGCACAAAGCACAGATTTATTAGAGAGGCTGGGAAATCTAACCTAGTTAAATAGCTGCTTCCTTGAGTAAGCAATATGTGGAGTTATTTATTTTACCCCCCTTTTCTCTCCCTTCCAACTGTTGTTGTGTTCTTGACACTTGTCATATCAATTGAGATCAGATCCTGGGCTTTTGATGAATCATTTAGCCAGATGCTTGGAAAGAACAGTGTTCTGTGAAAATAGCAAAGTTTTAAGGGGGCAGAAGGCACTTTGTATTTGAGGGAGATAATGTAATATGAGCTAAATGCATGCAAATTTAACATATTTCAATTATTTTTAGGAAAGCCATGAAATATTTTCATTATCAGTTCAGTGGAAATAGCGACTGTGAGGGTTTTTTCAATCATTAGTATCCCCTTCTCCCTCCTGTTTGAGTGTGCTTCCTACCATCCAAAGTAAGAGACACTAATTTTAGTAACTAACATATTCTGAGCTGCTTGTAGTACTGAAGTTAGAAGAAAGTTTTCTGCTCTTAAACTAAATATCTGGTGTGAAGTGCATCGGTCTGGACTGTGTCCCTATAGCTGTGTTGGTTTTTTTTTAACGGTAAAAAGCAAAGTTTTGCAGGTGCCCTTTGTCCCCGAAAATTCAGTGAAGTTTGGAGCGGCTCCAGTTAATGCCATCGGTGTCTTTCCACGTCTTCCATCAGGTGGTGCTCTCTCCATAACTTTTAGGATGCAAATACCTCCCATCTCCGATTATTTTTCAAAGCCTACTGCGTTTATACGGCAGCCTTTTGTTAAACATCCCGAAAAATCACTGTGCAAGTTGTTGGCTGGGTTTTTTTGATTATTTTCTTAAGTGATCGCTGGACTAGGAAATAGGAGAGGCACAAGTCAAGGCGAAACGTAGTCGGTTCCTACCCGATTTGCACAGCTGCTGCTTTGTATTATCCCCAAAGTAAAATTAGCAATACTACAAAGAGACAGCAGAATGCTCGTGGCTTCTCCCTGGAATACCTCGTTTCCTCCTGAGGGAGCTGGCTAACACTCATTTCTTTATGTAATTTCTCTATCACTCTATTTATAACTCTTCTCCCCGGCAATTACTTCCACTTCCTTGCGGACTCTGTATTTATTTGTAACTCAACATATGCTTTTCGAGGTTCTAAACTTTTTGTCAGCTCTAGGGTCAGCTACTAATTTAAATGCTCTACTTTTCCACGCGAGACGCAGAAGTAGCACCAGGTAACGATAGCGGTTCCCAGTTCCTTCAGGATTTTGGAAGGAGCGTTACTTACAGGGAAGTTCTTCTCCTGAAAGTACGTGCGCAGTTTTTCTCCCACCGAAATACGCGGGGTATTCTTGCAGTTGCTGCACACTTGACTATTGTCGATTTTGTGAGGATTTTTAACACAACGGGGGGATAAATAGAGAGATTAAAGTCATCTGCAGCTGTGAAAAAGCATCCGAGGGGGAAAGTAGGACAGAGGGTTTACATGGGGGCTCATGACCGGAACACCAGATTATTTAACACTTGTTTTTCTGCTGATGTCGGTGCTTGCTTTAGTTTTTGCCCCTGTCCTGCTCCTTGTTTTGCTGGCAGAGCTCCCGAACGCTCGGATGTGTAGCTGGCTGTCTCCAAAGGCTGCTGCCACATCGTAAAGTTACGGCAGCTGAGACTTCATTACACAGGGCTGGTCCAGGGAGGAGAGAAGATGAAAAGGGAGCAAACTGCAAGGAAATTTTTGGGGAAGCTTTAATTTAGTAGGAGTTCATTTGCTCAGGTTTTGCTGTCAGTAAATTGGCGGTGAAAAACGGGCCTTTCTGAGCGAGCTGCTCTGTGTGGCAATTGTTAACAATGCAGCCATTTAACTCAGTAATCACTTTTCTCTCCCTCTGGGGAGCTGTTAGCACCACAATTCCACTTTATTTTTATCCCCGGCTGGCTCGATTTGTTTTCTAATACATAAACAATTAATCCTAAGAAGGTGATGTTGTGAAACTGCCTCTTTTGGCAGCGGCAACGAAAGGTCACTGTGTGTATAAAGGCTTTTGTGAATCTCTGAGGGATAATCCTTCTCTTTTACAAAGGCAGAGCCCTTTTTAACCATCCACCCTCCTGCAAGTCCCTGAGCGCCGCTCTTCTTGTTTAATTGTACTTTTAAAGTCTGTTACGCTCTGCGTGCAGGCCCACGTGCTCTAGTTTTCATTAATATTGTGGGAATGATTTGGGGCACTTACTGTAGAATATTAAAGTATATTTTTTTCAGAAGGCACCATCATCTGTTGCCATGGAAACCTGAATAGTAGTAAAGATGTAGGTCTGAGGCTTTGAACCTCGAAAGCCATGGACAAGGGTTGTTTCTTACAGGAACAATTACTTTTGTATATGAAATCCAGTTAAGTGGAGAGAAGAAAGGGAAATAAATTGATCTGTTCAGCATTGCTCTGACAATCCTCTTGAATAACATTGAGCGCAGAAGGATCAGTGTCTCTGATTCTCTCTCTCTCTCTGTGTATGGTGTGGTTTTTTTTAAGCTCATTATTTATCATAATAGTTGTTTTATGCTTCTAGTAATTTTCATTGTGATTTTATAAGCGAGGTGCACGATGTGTATTGGCAGGTATTGTTTTTCGCTTGAATGGGAAGCTCTGAATGTACAATGGAGAGGTGTGCATTGGAGCTTAAATATTTTGGCAATGGGCAAATTTGAGACTGATTCAACATGGCCCTAATTAAGAAAAGAATAAAAATAGCAGGTGTTGTCTGAAATCCACCTACCAAAATCTGATTGATGTATACATGGGTTTGCTCACTGATGTGAGTGATAAAATTGCTCTGTTTACCACAGAAATCCTGCAGCCTGGTTGACGTGCCCACAAACTCTTACGGTGTTTGGGTGACAAGCAGCAGGATGCGTGTGTGCACCGCTATATAAAGCCCTCTGTCTTTCTAGAGAGACATCCCTTAATTTTTTATGGAAATTGCTTCGGTCTGTTTCCTCAGTGCCTTGTAATGCACAGATTAAATATGTAACTGAGCTTCCAAAATATGCTCGAAGTACATTCATAGGTGAGACTTTCCTTACGTGTATTTTAAACAGCAGCAGCATACAGGGGTCACCTGCTGCTAGGAACAAGTTGTAGTCCAGGTCTCCATCTGTGATGCAGAAACCTTCTGTGCCTCCCATTGCCTCAGTACCAGAGGGCTCCACTTCCCTGAAGAAGGGCTCATGGGTTGACATTTCTTGGCTCTGTGTCCCTATTCTTGATAGGAAGATGGTCTATGGCTCATAGTATTTCTTGAATATTTTATTGGAGTAGCATTACTTGGCTCATTTAAGGTAATATTTGGCCTGGGGTTGCTTTTTTTATCCACTCACATTTCCCAGTTTTCTTATTTCTTTTCTTTAGCTGATGCTCTCCCTGTTTGTGCTGGGTGGTACTACTTGGATGTACCTTCATGTAGATGGTCTCTGCTTTTTTTTGAGACATCCTTACCTGCCTCTTACCCTACCACCTTCCTGGCCTGGTGCTCTCTCTTACTTTTGAATGCCATTCCAGGCAAAGCCAGAGAAAAAAGACAGGCGCACAAAGGTGGTGAGTGTTGATGGCATTGGTGAGGACTTCTCACAGCCTGGTCCTAACAAGCAAGGGTTTATTATTGTGAGCCCTAAAGATCATATATCTTCATGGTAAAGGAGACAATTACAGTGTCTTAATCAGACCATGCATCATTTAATCAGTCCTGCTTGTTTTCTAATATCCAATAAATACATCTCATCTATCACTGCGGTTCAGAGATGTCAGGTACTTTGTAGACTGGATGACAGGATGTTGTGTGTTCCAGAGGAAAATACTGCTAGGTCAGCTAAAGAAAACAAGGCCCTCTGGAGAAAGAAGGCTGTTAAGGTGTTGTTCAGTGCCCCAGTTAAAGATGATGTAATTCTGGGAAGTGCATCCACCTGGTAAAACAGGACAAGGAACCCCAGGAAGAAAGAACCTACTTAGTGCTTGGTCTCCTCTGATTTTCTTGTTTTCTTTTAACTAGTGCTTGTAAATCCAATCCAAGGCCAGTTGCTTGATTTCTTTTCTCCAGCTGGATCCCCCTGGGACTGCAGCCTTGGGAATTCAAGCCGACTTGGTGAATTCTGCTGCCGTTTGAAGTGGTGCAGCTCATGTGGTTGAAGAAATTTTTGAGCTGCTTATGAATTTTGGGAGGATGGGACCTGGCTCTTGTTCCTTGATATTTTTGAGTTCGTTTCTCAGGAAGGCTGTGGGGTTTGACAGCTGATGATGTTGTGTGGGCACAGATCAGTGCTGCAGCCTGAGCAACCTCCGGTTACGCAGAGCTCTTTGTTCAGCCATGCTGTTCCCTTTGTGCTGGAAGTGCTCAAAGTGTCCCATATCTCATGTTTTCTTAGCTGAAACGGCTTCAGATCTGGCTTTGCAGAGGAAACAGAGTTTATCACTTTTTTTCCCCACATATATCCTTGTCAATCTCAGCTTCGTTCCTGGTAGTGACTGTGTTGAATCACTGGGAAGCAGCTCCTGGCTGTGAATTGAGCTGTAGAGTGAAGGAGGGCTGCTCCACTCTTGTCCTCTGCAATGCTGTGAAGATCAACAAAATCCAAGAGTATTACCACTTAAGCCAGAGTTTATCCATTTATATGTTGAGGATCAATCCTTCCCTCTTGGAATTTGAAGAAAGTACCATTACCTGTGTGAGCAGAAGGAGGGCTTCATGCTGGGCTGGGGATAATATTGGAATATTGTGCTTCTGACTTCAGTACTGCTGAATTTGTTGCTGTTACCTTAATCTGAACGTATGTGAATCTTCATTCCCTTAGTAGTCACTCAAAGGTCAGCCCTCAACAGCAGAGGGGAGGAATAAAAATCCTAAATAGGCAAATATAACATCTTTGTGAAGTGGGCTTTCAGGTTCTTTTTTTTTTTTTTTTTTTAATGGAAAAGTGTGGAGTTGGGGATGGTAATGGTGCCACGTGGTTTGGTTTTTTTTAGAAGATAATGATGATTTTGTAGGAGTGTTGATTTGTAGGAGTGAAAAGCGTGTGCGGTTGTGACCAACTAGCAGAAGTAGGGCACAAAGCAGGGGAGGAAGGAAGGGAATTAAAGCAATCTGACTGCTCTGTAGATGGGCCTTTCTTCCTTTAGAAATATTTACTGGAACTGTGGCAGCATTTGCTGGGTAAGCAGAAGAGCACTTCTGTCAGCAAGATGGGAAGCTGCTGAGCTTGATGGTTCGTTTCTCCAGAAAAGGGATTTGCTGTCAACGTGTACCCACTTCTGTGCGGGCAGCCCAAATCTCATTCTGCATTTCTAGGTGGGAATTCAGTGCTCTAATGGAAACAGTTGTTGCTGAAACTGTAAAGTGTAGTGTATTTCTACCACAGTCAGTCATTTCTCAGGGAAATATTTCATGGTTTTGATGTTTCTGCAGAGATGTGTGGCTGAGAGGTAGACTTAAAAAGCCCCAACCAGCTAAGCCAAGAGGCTGAGTGCATGTAACTCCACACCACTGCCTTGGGTTGGTATCAAGAGTTTTTACTAATTTGTTCTTTGTTCCTTAGAAAAGCACCAAGATAAACATTAATGAGCTGTTTCTGGTGTTTTCCATGCCTGTGGAGCTGTTGACAAGAGGTGTGTCTATCTAGAAAGTCTGTTCTGTGCTTTCTCTGGCCTTCAGCTTGGGTGTGTTTGTCAAGTGGCTGAGCAGAAGTGCTCCTTACCGTCTCATTCTGGACTCGAGAGGCAATTGCCGGTTTGTAATGGTCCCAGCTCATCTCTCCTAATGAGCCTCTCTAATAGAAACTCCCTTTTCCCTCTTAATTGTTTATTAAACGTGAAGGGATGGCTTTGTTGTGTAGTAACTTTGAAACCCTTGAGGAGCCAACTGCTAAATGCTTTAGAGGCACGAATTAGTGGGGTTTTTTTGATACTCTGAAGAACGTTTTCTTTGCAGTTGTATAAGAGAAATAGAAACAGCAGCAGAAACATGAGCAGTGCCACAGTCAAGCAAGAAGGGTGGCAGCTGACAGGATCCCGGTGTTTGGGGGGAGCCTAGTGATGGAGAATGTGATGGGAAGGAGAGAATATGGTAAATTTACAGCAGTAGGAAGAGGGCACGTATGAAGAGAGATAGGAAAGGGGACTTTGCTGGAATAGAAACAGTGGGGAAGCAGATGTAAAATAAAGCTCTGAAGTGGGTTGCTGTTGGGTGCTGTCAGGCTGGGAGGGTGGCTGGCACTGATAGAATCTCTTTCTTGAAGCTAAATGTCCACCAGAGTCGTTGTGAGACAGCTCATGGCTGCAAATTTTGCTCCTTGGGCTGAAACCTGGGATACAGCACCTAGTTCTTGTCTTTAATTTTCACAGTGATTGATCATTTCACAAACAAAACTGATATTCATATTTTGAATTTACCAGCAGCCCATTCTAGGTTTGTTTAGACAGGCATATATTTATCTGTTATATTTGCCAGTTGCTAGTACTTTAAGAGCCTTAACCACCCCAGCAGCAGCTCTCCCTGTTGTTCCTCCAGCTCAGCTGGTGTTTCGTAGCTCTGCTCGTGTGTTCACACGACAGTTGCATACTGTTTATTTCAGTAGTGGAAAGGAACAAGCATGTGAAAGGAAAAGCCTGATAGATTTACACTCTGAAGAACACTGCTGCCTGTACCAGCGTGGCTGATCAGGATATTCTGGGTACCTCAGTGCATCACTGGGCCTGGGTCAGAGCCTGTGCCAGGCAGCCCAGATCTGGCTCAATTTGTGCAGCAGCCAAACCTAATTAAACATCCAGAAGCCATCACCCATCACCCACCTTAAGCCAGTCGCTCATCTTTGCTCCTTCTCTTCAAAGAATTGGTTTCGAGCCTTTCACTGTTGGGGCAGACTCTTTGTGTAGCTCTGACTGCACAGGGCACAATCATGTGATGAATTTGACTTGGAGATGGGTGGCTTGCAGCTCCCTGTGCCCCCGTGGTCTGGCTGCTGTGCCAGCACTGACTCATTCTCTCTCTGGAAGGTGCCCTGGGGTCTCTGCCTGGCAAGGCAGGTGAAGAGAGCGAGGGCTGGCTTGCTGCCAGCATCCCACTTATTCCGTGCACTCCTGTGCACAAACACGTGCATTCAGGATGTGCCAGGGATGCTGCCTGCTTGAATTGCACCCACTATTTCATTTTGGGAGGTGGGAATTTATTCACTTGTATAAATTAAGTCTAGGCCCACTGGAAAAGTTTCCCCCAAATACGATCTGAAGAATCGTCTTGTTGAAAAAGAGCTGCTCTAAAAACTGAGTGCTTCCCTGCAGTTCTTGAGGCTCAGACATTCCAGGAAAATAAATCCATAGGATCTAGTAAAAAATAATAGGTTTCCAAAAAAAAAAGAAAAAAATCTTGTCTTAAAAGGAATTTTTGCTATGCAAACGTTGGTCAAAACTTTTCCCCAGCTTCCTGAATAAATTTTTTGTTGGTGATAGGGTTTCCTACGCAAACAGTAAATATTTTTATGATTAAAACATGGGAGATGGTGTATGTACTAACAGCTATCAGCACGTGGTAGGAATGATCAGAGAAGTGGAAAGCTTGGAAATAAACAGAGTGTCTCTGTTGGCACAGGGATAACCCTGGAGACTGCCAAGGCCAGAGCCTGCAAAAATAAGAAAGTATAATTAATTGTCCTTAAATGAACTTACCAAGCAAAAATAACCCTTTTAAAGTAAACATGTAACTTTGCATTTTTATAACAAAGCTTTTCCATGTGCCAAAGATTTTTGTGTTCTATAATGTGTTTATTAGTATTTCTGTACATATTTATTGTAAAAAAATTGGATTGTAGCTGCCCTGGACATCTGCTTTAACCTTGCACTTTGATTTTTCTAGTAGTAATACAAAAATATTTCTGATAATGGCTGGGAAGTAGCATTTGGACTGTTACTTGGTGGTTTTTGAAGGTCACTTGGCAGTTGTCTATATTGAATATTTGTTGTATGTATTGAATCACTCCTAGGTTTTGGTGTGATTTTTGGTGTGGGTTTTTTTGGTGGTTGGTTTGTTTTGGTTTTTTAAGGGGTTTTTCTTGCATGCTGATGAGCTGCTGCTGCAAACGCAATGCTCAATAAATGAGTGTTTCAGTTGAAAAATACTAAATTTCCTTGTTCTTTAGTGTAATTCCCAGTGGTTACTGACTTCAGGGTGACTTGCAGGTGTTTAAAGCCTGAAACAACAGCAGCATTATCAATACATAAACCCCCCAACTTGTGTCATCGTGTTTGCCAAGTGTAATTCATGCTAAAATAGCTGGAGAGAACACAAGAAAGTGTTTGGATTACCCAGTTTGGGTTAGCCATGGAGTTCTTCCTCACGTCGGGGATGGCAGAGGAGGGACCCCTCATCAGATTCAGACTTCGGATGCAATTTCCATTGAAGTTAAGGAGAAAATGTAGAAGTAGTTCCTTTATAAGTTTTTTCTTAGTGATGGTAAACTTTCAAATTTTCAGTTCTTTAAAGAAATGTCAGAGTTGAGAATCTCAAGCAGAAATTTAGCACCAATCCTGAGTGGTATTGCAGTGTAGATCCAGAGTACACCAAGTGATTTTTGAGTGGATGAGAGAAATCTGGTAGTGATTAATGATGGAATTTTTGAGAGGACTGACTGACAATTGGTGGCATTTTTGCATCAAACAGAACATGGATTTGAAAAGCAGCAACTGCACCCAGGGCAGAATGTGCCACCTGCTGTGTTTGTATTTTAAAAAGTATATGTCAGGATGTTTTTTCTGTCAGGAATATCCCTCTTGAACATCCTCTTACTTCCAGGACTGACAAATTAACACACTGGGAATACACACAAGTGACAGCAGTTTCTCCTCTTTTGAACAAGGATTTACAGTATCTAAATATATTTAATTTCTGGATTTGTGACTGAGAATGGAGCTGTGAAGGGGAGAGCGCCTCAGAGGGAAGGAAGGGGAATAAGGGAGAAATATTTAATGTACACTGAAAGGAATAGAATGAGATAAAAACAAGAAAAGAATTACTTTGGGCATTAAGGAAATCTTCCTGCAGATCCATGAAGCTGTAGAATTGTGTCCCAGAGGAAATGGTGGAAACTCTGTTGTCTGAGCCACTTTAATTTAGACAGGACAAAATAATTGACTGTTGTTTTTAGAGGGGTGAACAAATGTTGCACCTCTGTAAGAAAACAAATTGAATAATAATCCACTGCTGGCTTTTTTCCCCTCTAAATTTCTAACTTTCTTATAGTGCTGTTAAAGAAGGAAAAGAAGAGGAGGTATAGTGAGAAAAAAAGTGATGGTGCTGTATTTAGTATGAGTGATATCACGTAATAATGCTCCTCTGCTGTTTTTTAATTAATCTGATTATCTGTTGCCTATCTGTTAAATATCAACAGCATCATGGTGAAGGCAAGATTGCATCATCTGCCCCTCCAAATTCCCCTCATCCCCAAATCTGTATTCAGACCTTATCTAACCTGGGGGAAAAGAGTGAGTGTGGAATGAAAAAAAACCCAACCAGCTGAGCACACCACAAACAAACAAAAAACCTCAAGACAAAACCCCCAAGCAAAGAGAAAAGCAGCCCAAACAAAACACCAAAACCCAATTCTAAGTGCAATATATGATTTGTAGGTGCTAGAGAGGCACATAATGTACCAGTCAGAGGGAGGAGGAGTGTTGAGCAGGTGATGCTGTGTTTCTGTACCGAGTGCTCGCGGGTGGGTTGTTGGAGAGCTGTGGCAGGGGAGCCTCAGCTCTTACCCGGGGGGGACTGAGCTGGGACCCCCAAAAGGGCTTCAGATGTCACAGCTGCAGTCGGGGCTGCTGTGTTTGCTGCCTGTGGGGTCGATGCAGAGCCCTGAGAATCCCTGAGCTGCAAATGGGGAACGTGGTGTTACTGTGGGTTAATCCTTAATCTTTGAGTGCCCAAGAGGACAGGGTTGAGCACAAGAGTGGTGGGGTGGGGTGGTGAGTGTGTCTGAATGCTGGTGAAGGCCCAGAAATTCTATAGCTATGGAGAAATCTGAGAGGAAATTAATAATTCTCTGTGGAGCTCAGTTTGCATAGCGTGCAGTAAATAATGCATGGGCCCATGGAGCTAACAGTAAGAATAAAACAAAATATTGAGTAGCTGCTCCTCCAGTCAGGCCCATCCATCTTTTGCATGAACAACAAAATGTCCTGTGGCAGAAGTGTGTGATCAGGTGATTTTTTTGCAGTCAAACCTGCAAGAGGATTGGCACAGGGTTTTGTGGATAACTTTCTACTAGTGCAACTAATACCCTTGAGAAAGCTTGCTTATTTATTGATGTTAATATTCCTTTTTTCCTAGTGTCCCTTTGTGGCAGGGAAGCCCATCACCTGAGCTGCTCAAGAATTTGTGGATTTCTCTTTTTGGCTTCCTGAATGTGCTGTGGGGCTTTTGCTGCTGCTTTGCAATCTGGGAGCTGCTCTGTGTGTAACTCTGCAACACCCTCATCTTTTTATGTCATCACTCCAGAACTGATAAAGCAGAGATATGAACAGAAGTTTGGGTGTTTGGGCAGAGTAAAGTGCTTTTCTGGTCTGAACAGTTGTATGGTTCTGTGTTGTGAAAGAAGCTCATAACAAGCCACAAAAGTTTTAAGGGGAGTGTGTTGGAATGAATAGATTTGCTTTTTGCTGTCATAGATCTAGATTTCACTGGTATCTAATTCATGTAGGAAGACAAAGCTGTCACTTCTCAGGCTCTGGCTCTGTCAGGATGGTGACTTAGTTAATTGTTCAGAACTAGATGGCACTGCAAATTTTTCTTTAATGGGAAAACTCAGGACAAAACAGAAGCCTGGAAACTTAACCTGTATTTTACTGGTAGTACATGTCCGTGGAGCTGTGCAGGCAGCTCCTCTGTGAGGTGATCATGAAGGGCTGCCAGAAATTTTATTGTGGTTTAGACATGCAAGGAGGCAGCTGGACTGCAATAAATTGGGATTTGAGGCTTTCTGGTTTTGTTTAAACTTGTGTTTGTTACGTGGTGCACTTGTACTTCTTGTCTGAACCAAAATCAGCATCGTGTACACAATTAAGGTCACCCTGTGCTTTGCTCACTTTGACTGGAGTAGTAGAAAGCTGGGTGGGGAAACCAGTGCTGTTGCAATTAAATTGGATCATTTGAATCTCATTAAAGAAAAAAGGGAGGAGAGAAAATACTGTTATTTATCAGTCAGCTTGAGGGAATTCATGTCTTCTGGAAATTAGCTTCAATCCTGGTTTTTTGCTATTGTTCTCAGCATTTATATTACTGTAGTGCTGAAGAGAACAAATTATAATGAGTTTCTACAAAACTTTTTTCTTTTTCTTCGTGCCCTCAGGCTTCCAGTGCGTTTTTCTGACTGCTCTCTCCTTTTGCAAGGCATTTAGTGGCCATTCATTCCTGCTGTGCTCCTGCAATGCCCATCCACGTTAAATGCTGTTGTAGGAGCTGGCTGTGGCACAGCAGCAGGTGTTTGTCTGTGTGCTCACGGCATGTGCCCACGAAATCTGCAGATCCGTCCCTGTGCTGAGGCTGCCAGGGTGACTGGAGTTATTTGGGAAACCTCTAAATTTTCCACTGTAACAACTCCATTGAGAGAAGTAAAAAGGGTAAAAAATATCAGTGGTTTAAATATGTTTTTGCAGATTTTTTTCCTTAATCTTTGGTCTTGAAAGTTTGAGTTTCACACATGTTGGATGGAGGGAAGACAGGAGAGTGCTGGTTCGTGCCAGGCTGTAGGTACCAGGAGGGAAGCCCTGCTGGAGGGGATTGTGTTCCTTGTGTTTCTGGGCTGCCAGCAGCTCATGGACTTTGTTTTTCTCCTCCTTGGGCTCATCCCAGCCAGCCCCGAGTGCCTCACCTCAGGCCTGCCGGAGGCTGCTGCCTGGTAGAGAATTCTGTTGAGAATGCACAGCAGGGATCTTGAAATCTCTAAAAAATCCAGCAGGACCAGGGCAGGGGTTGTCCCCCTGTGCTGGGCACTGGTGAGACCCCACCTCGAGTCCTGGGGGCAGCTCTGGGCCCCTCATGACAAAGACACTGAGGGGCTGGAGTGGGGCCAGGGAAGGGAACAGAGCTGGGGAAGGGTCTGGAGCCCCAGGAGGGGCTGAGGGAGCTGGGAAAGGGGCTCAGGCTGGAGCAAAGGAGGCTCAGGGGGGCCCTTGTGGCTCTGCACAACTCCCTGACAGGAGGGGGCAGCCGGGGGGGGTCGGGCTCTGCTCCCAGGGAACAGGGACAGGATGAGAGGGAACAGCCTCAGGCTGGGCCAGGGGAGGTTTTGATTGGAGATAAGGGAAAACTTCTTCATGGAAAGGGTTGTCAAACACTGCTACAGATGCCCAGTGGAGTCACTGTCCCTGGAGGGACTTTAAAAGGCGTATGGATGTGGCACTTGGGGACACGGGTTAAATGTGGCTTGGTCAGTGCTGGGTTAAGAGTCTGACTCTGATTTTAGAGGTATTTTCCAGCCTAAACAATTCCATGATTCAATGTTGTGAGAGAAGCTTGTGGCAAGTTGCAAAAATTTGGGAGAAGCATGGTGGGATTAAGAAATTTTCTTTTTGCTGCCATGGTGGGAGATTCTACTGGCACCTAACTCATGCAGGAAGACAGGGCTGCCCCTTCTTAGCCTGTCTGTCCGAACGGGAACTTGGTTAATTGTTCAGAAATAGATGGAACTTGGAATTTTTCTTTTATGGGAACTCAGTACAAAAGAAAAGCTTGGAAACTTAAACTGCAGTTTCCTGGCAGTACATGTCCATGGGACACAATAATGAAATAGTACAAAGTAATGGAAGCAGGAATTGCATCTCCAAGCTAAATATTTATGTAGGAATTGACCTTGGCTCTTTCTACTCCCTTCCCTTGCCCTTTAATATTTTAAAGAGGAAGTAAATACCAATGAAAAATTATTTGTTGTATTGAATACTGTTCCCCTGGATACCTCTCATCAGATGATAACTTTGATTCCAAAGATATTAGGGAGGAGGAAAATGTTTATGTTGCTGTTTTACGGCAAGGCAAATCGAGTACAAGAACATTATCTGTAATATATGTGTAATTGCATAAGGAAATGATTTAAAGAAAATGTATTTAAAGATGAACATGAATCAAGGTTCCCCTCCCCCCAGCCCCTGATGATACTTCACTGTTAATTAATTCTTTCAGACTTAAGGATATTGCAGCTCTGTCTGCTCCTGCTTCTCCAGGAAAATCAAAGAACTCTGACTCACCATGCTTGTATTTGGTAATCTGGCAGGTGAGGATGAAATCTTGCCCTTTTTAGCTGCCTTTATCTCTCCTTGGTGACAGAGCAGCCCGTTGAGTGTTGTACTGAAATCACACAGTCTGTGAGACAGGAGTGCTCCCTTCCCAGCACTGTTCACACTCACAGGAGTTTCTGCCTTGTGGGATGCTCCATCAGGGAGCAGGTGAATCTGTGGTCCTGTGCTTAGATCAGGGATTTGGAGGCTTAGGTTCCCTCTCCCAGACTCTATCCCTATACTGTTTTATAACCTTGGACAAGTTAATTTTTTCCATGTCTCACTTAAGTCTATTGTGAGTAGCATCCTTGTTTGTCTTCTGTCTCTCAGGAGTTTGGGGGTGCTTGACGAGCACTTGTGAAGTATTTGAGTATCTCCTGATGAAAGGCGACATGAGGGCAGTGCGTTTTCAGTTTGGCTCCTATTTCTCAATAGTATCAAATAGTAACTTCTCAAGAAGGTTTGTTTTAGGTCTTGGCTGTCATCCATGAACACGTGTTGAATAAAATCAGTGGAGCTACTTCTTTTTCACCTTCCAAAAATCTCATGAACACAGAGTGGTGCCAGTCCTTTCTTGTAGGAAGAAATCATAGATTCATGGAATGGTTTGAGTTGGAAGGGACCTTAAAGACCTTGTTCCACCCCCTGCCACAGGCAGGGACACCTTCCACTATCCCAGGTTGCTCCAAGCCCCGTCCAACCTGGCTTTGGGCACTTCCAGGGATCCAGGGGCAGCCACAGCTCCTCTGAGCAATTTCCTTTATTCCTTCCCATAGACACAGATAAGATCCACATGAACCTTCCTGAGGCTGAGCTTTTCCGGCCTCTCCTTGTGTGTCAGGTGCTCCAATCCCTTCATTATTGTTGCCTTTTGCTGGATCACCAGGACATCCATGTCAGCCATGTAATACTCGTGTCTGTGTGTCTGTTTTAATCCTCTTTGCACAGATCAACCCTAACACAAAACCTGTTTGTGCTCTCACATTTTGCTGTGTGTATATTTTACACATATGTATATTTTAGGATTTGTTTGGAGGTAGCTGATGCACAGGGCAGGATTTCCCAGGTGATTCTTGCTTGATTAAATTTCAGTGTGTGCTTCCTCAAACATTTGGCTTTGCTGAATAAATTGGTATATTATGTTCATCCTGATTTACTGTCTCGGTGTTGTCCACTCGGTACAGAGAGCTCATAATCAGTGTGTCAGTAGCTGTTATATTTTCATTTAAGGGAAAACATACTAATTCTTTTGTTGAGACAATATACAAGAGGAGAGATTTCTTTTTTTTTTTTGTGGAACACTGACTTGTCTAGAATTTTTTTTGCTAGAAGCTGAGGGTTTTTTTTTTTTTAAAGGCTTCTTGAACAATTTATTTGGTTCTTTTGGAGAGCTGAAAATACTTCTAGTACTTGGCCTCATTAAAATGTGGAGGTATCCTTGCTGTCCTGGGGGCTTGGACACTGGGACTAAACTTAGCTTAGAAGCAAGCTTAAAGTGTGTTTTAAATTTTGTAGATTGAAAAAAAACCAAGTTGGTTTTGTCTCCTTTGCTGTGTTGAATGGGTTGGGGCTGTTTGTGGTGTAAGTCACTAAACACACTTATAGGGAGTGGTGCTACCAAGTGTAGTGCTGCATATTTGACACCTCCAAAATCCTTCTTCTGCCAGCACTCTCTTTTAAACTTATTTTTGCATTTGCTCACATCTTAATATAGCATAGCAGTCTTTGTAGGAGAAAGAGGGGTGGTTTTTTTTTTTCATTGATGGAGCTGAACTAGAGAGAACTCTCAGTGGAGGCAGATTCTTGCCGTGTGCTGTGGGTAAGGGCTGTCTGCCCAAACCATCCTGGTCAGTCTGGGCTGGGATGGTTTGCTCCTGTGGCTCCGCTGGCGCCTCTAGTTCCCATTGCAGGTTTGACAGTGCTGCTGTCCGTCTGCTTGGACCCATCTTGATAAATGGAATGATTTTTGAAATATTACTCTTCCTGCCTGCAGTAGTGTGTGAACTGCAAGCACTGCAAGTATTTCTGGAAGCAGGTTTAAGAGTATTTTAAATGTGTGCATTAAACGGGGTAAGAGAGAGCTCCTGTGCTCTGAGCTCCCCCTGCTTTAGTGAGGAAAGGGTGGGCATTTATCTGGACTTGTACATGCCCACAAGCTCAGCAGCATGGTTGGTGTAGCTCTCATCTTGCCTGAGTCTGAAGGAACTCGTGGTTTAGGATGGGGAGTTCAGGATCTTTCCTGGCTGAGCTGATGGCTGAGGCTGTGCAGGCTCCCCGGGCTGCAGAGAGGCTTTGGCTGGTGTTGGAGGGCTTGCAAGGGAACAGCCTCAGTCGTGGCTGTAGCTGAGCTCAGGCACTGTGCAAGAGCAGGTAAAAATAGCTCATTTACCTCTTTTTCAGCAGGGTTGGGAAGGCAGGAAGAACATGTGTCAGTCTTCACCGTGTTCTTGCAGCGTTGCTTACTTTTTCTGGGAAACTTTCAAGTTTTATTTTACAGGATGTAGAATTGGAGTGTAGTATTTTACTGATGAGTAAAACCGGCATCGATGCTCCAGCACTTGTTGAGGACCTGTTTTTAGCAGAAAGCATGGAAACCCTGTGCTTCAGTTCAGAACAAAACATTACTTTGGAATGAGCAATTAAAATCTATTGATTTTTAACTTGGAGGTATTAAAGTAAGGAAGTTTAGTGTCAGCTGCTAAATTGCTTTCTCTTAGCACTGTTTTGTCACGCAGATAAAGCCTTGCATGTAGAGCTGACTGCTTTTGCCTTTCCTCTGGCCCCTTCCTCCAGATCTCTTTCCATATCTGTGCTGAGCTGTGGATAAGCACAGCCTGAAAATTGTCAGAATTATCAATGGGTGTAGAAATATTTCTGAATTGGGTGGTAAGAGAAGTGCTTTTGTGCAACCTCTGCTGGCTTTGGGAACCAGGTGAACGTTGGCAAGGAGTTTTTGTCAGGTTTCCCTGCCTCATGTGCATCCCATCCCAGCCCTCTGTGTTTTGTACTGGGGGAAAAACACTAAGTTGTGAATTTTCTCCCAAGTCAGAGGTTGAGTCAAATGATGCTCTTGGGGTTTTTCTTTGAGTTAAAGGATATCAGTCTGCCCAAAATATCTCCACACAAGCTGGTGATTGTGAGCAAAGATGGGAATAACCCCCCTGCTCGCACAAAGCTGTGTGGCAAATATTTTACCACCTCAAAAAAAGAAACTATATGAACAAATTTTGGGTCTTAGGGTTGATTTTATTTCCCCACCTTTCCATTTTTTAGGGTTTAAAACTTAATGTAGCTGCCTGTAATTCAAACACTCTGCTCTGCACTTTTGTATTTGACTGAATGCTGCAGATTTTTTTTGTCTTCATTTTGCCACCCTACATGTTCAAGAATGCGTGTGTTCATACACTTGTGCACGTATTCTAATACAGAAAAGGTGACAGGTTTCTGGGGGGATCTTGAAGGGAATTCTGTTAATTGTAATGAAGCTGGAAAGTTGACAAGCAATCCCATAAGTAAATGTTGTGATTTTGTTTGAATTTCTCTGCTGTTAATTATTAAAGGTAAATTACAGTGTTTAAAAAAAATAATTTTGTGGAAAGATTTTAGTTTGTATATATGGGCCGAAGTCTTTTCAGGTGTGGTAATGTCTAGTATAGCAAGAAGGATGCTTAAGAAAAGGCTTGGGGAGGAGATGGGTTTTTAGATTTGAAAAGAAAAAAATCTGGTTTTCTGATGTATCTGACTTTCATTGATGCTGCTTGCAGATAAAACGTAAGTAGCTGAATTTTGCCTGTGACTTCAGCCGTATAGAGGAGACATTAAAGCATTCTTTGAATTTATGTAGAGGTTTGTGCATTAACGACTCAGCAGCTGTGCTGAAGGATCTGCTTCAAAGCCCACACGTGGAAAAGTTCCTGGTCACTCGTTGGAGCTGACCCACAGCATCTCCTCCCTCCAGCCTTGCTGGACCAGATGAGTCCGAGCATTTTTAAGTGATCTTTCTTCTTGTGAGCGTGGTATCTCTGTTTGCAGACCTCTGGCAGGGTTATTTTACCCACATTTCAGCTGGCAGATGGTTCCCTTCGAGGAGGGGAAGGGGCTCAGTTCAGGTCCCAGCAGGTGCAGGGACCTTGCTCTGCTTTGATTGCAGATCCTTGTGCTCTGTCAATGTTTGGTGGCTCTACTTCTCATCTGTTGGAATATTGCCCTTCTCAGGAGAGCAAACATTTGCTCTTCCCTCGTTTCAATATTGGGCTGTGAGAGAAAGGTGGTGATTACTGCTTCATACCAAGGGTCTGAAAGGCATCTGTGTGCTGCTGGTTTGTTTTTCTTAAATGCCAACTTGTTTTTCTGCTTGGATTGCTGAAAATAATGTGTGTGCATGTAGCTGTTCTGTAACATGTGCAGATGGAGGCCCTGACTAACTGTG
This sequence comes from Edolisoma coerulescens, assembly GCA_013397115.1. Taxonomy (NCBI): domain Eukaryota; kingdom Metazoa; phylum Chordata; class Aves; order Passeriformes; family Campephagidae; genus Edolisoma; species Edolisoma coerulescens. The sequence goes on from VWZW01004140.1 coordinate 1,132,476, forward strand.
AGGGTTGGGGAGTATCTTGGCCCTGAATTAGGAGGATTAATCACATGTAGGAAGTTATTCCTGTAGTTTCACTTTTGCCAAATGTAAAGCTTCTCTGGCACATGCAGTATCATATTTGGGCTGATGGTCAAAAATAAAAAATGGTCAATAACGATTGCCAGTTACTCTGGCAAGGAACCAATTATCCCATTCTGTTTCCATCCCTCTGTGCACATGTCAATAAATAATCACTCACCCGAGATCCCAATCAACTCCCTCTGATTAAACATATGTGCACTGAAAGCTTTGAAACTCTTAAGTGGTAGCAAGTATCAAAATGCCTTTACTCATTTGGATTTCTTTCCATCTGTTAAAATACCTATTGAGGCCTTAAATGGTTTGATTACACTTAAAGTTGACTATGGAAAATCAGTTGCACATTGCATGGGCTGATCCATATCGACACTGAAATACCCATGCACTGTATGAACTGTGTAATAGTGCTGGGAAAGTGTCTCAGTACTGAATAATGGCATGCTGTGCTGCAATAATGGGATTTCTGTCCATTTTAGGGCTGCTCAACTTTGAAAGTTGTACAAAGTGACTTTGTAGTTGTCCTTGTTTGCGAGAAGATTTGTAACAAGCTCTTCTGCCTGCTAATTATGCAGGCTCGAGACTTTCAGATAAATCCAAGATTAAAAGAATTATTTTATAAACAGTCAATAGACACAGTAATGGATGTTGATAGAGATGATTTTTGAGACTGGAGTGGTTTTAGTTGTGTGGACTGCATGTTCCCAGCATTGCCTGTGCATTCCCCAGCTTATGATCATGCTCCAGAATAATGCTGACTTCATCACTGTGGTCCATATCACCTGCAGCAGGCAGCATCAGATTGGCTCCAGTGCTCTGGAAAAGAGAGAAGCTGTGGCTGCATGACTTCCAAACAAAAGTGGTATTTCTATTTTTCCATGTGCATGCCCTGTACTGCAGGAAAATATAGGGAAAACTGTGGTGCCAACAGCGTGGGTGTTTGTAGGGAGCTCTTGTCCTTGTTCAGTACTGCTGTACATGTTAGGACATCAAACACTGTGCCACACAGCTTTAATTCTGATGGCAGGTTTTCCTCGGAGTGTTCAAGAGCAGATGTCCCTTCAGTTTGGGAGTTAACATGTGGATGTTGGGAGAGCTGCTGGAGCACGAGGCTGGGGCTCTGTAGGCTGAGCCTGAAGATTGCCAGGAGCACGATTTAATGTTAAATGTAAATGCAGGGCTGCAGATGGCATCCTCGGGTTTCAGGCATATGAATTCAAGCTGCTGCTGAGCTGGGTTTGAATTATCTTGCACCGTGGAAAAGCTGAAGCTGCACGAATTGGACCTTGGGTTTGTCTTTGTTCGGAGGAGAACAGATTGCTCATTTTATGACTGACAGCATTTTGCACTGAAAAAACCCCAAGTTCTCACAAAGTTCCAGGTGCAAGGTGCCTGGGCTGTGACAGATTTTTCCTGTCTTATTGCTTTGTTTACCTGATTCGAGCCATGTTGTATTTCATGCATCAGTAATCGTTTAATTTGTAATAATCCTGCACTTCCATGAACTTTCGGTGCTCAACCAAACAGAATTTGTCTCCTTTTTAGAAGAAACTTCATCTTTCTAGTGATTCTCTCAGGAGAAAAAAGGGCTTTAAATAGTAGTATTCTACCTCTTTGCATTTAGTTATTTCTGTTGGATGTGTTGTTTTTTTTCAGTCCTTGCTCCAAATTGTTGCTGGGCAGCATTAGCAGCTGTTCCTCCTAGCATATGCTGTTTAGTGCAGTATGACACCATCAATTTAGTAAACCTTTTATTGGCATGAATAAAAACATTAAATGTGAAAGTTATGATATCCTGATTTGATGCTGTCTTGCATTTAGTAAAATTCTTGTCTGTGCTGTACAAAACCATAGCTGTTGATGTTTATTTTGCTCTTTTTGGTGCTCATATAATTAAGATATATTCATATAAAAATGAATTATTTGAGATTCTATGGTTTAAAAATGGGAAGGAGGGGGGAAGATAAGGCTCCTGTGGCAGACTTTCTAGCCTAAATCCTTGAATCTGTGTTGTACTGCTATTGAGAGATCATTTCCTACAATCTAGAGCTGTGTTTAGACCCTGATCTCGAGGTTAAGGTAGTTCACCTCCTAAGATCAGCCTACTTGACTTCAGTAGGAGTGAACTTGAATATATAAATTCTATGCAAAGTGAGTAATATTTGTCAAATGGGTTATTCAAGGATCATTTTCCTCTATGTGTGGTGCTTCCCCTGATGTTCTCTTTTGGGGGCTTCCCTGTTTCTCCCTCTTTCAGTTCTTCTGGAGCTCCTGCCTGTAGTGGAACTTGGTGTTATTTAGGAATAGCCTGGCTGTTTGCAGATGCTCTCTGCAGCCTGATCCCAATCAGCAGCTTTGACTGAGCTGCAGGACCTTTTTGATCATATATAATCTGTATGGCACAGCCCAGGCCAGGACACGCTTGTCCACTCCTCTGTGAAGCTGCAGAACATCAACTCAAACCTTGCCCTGCTGTGCTGCCAGAGCTGTGGAAAGGACCTGGGTCCCCGTGAAGGAACCCCACTCCCAGCACCTCTGTGCAGTCAAGGCACAGCTGAATTCCACCAAGGAAGAAAGAATGCATTTAAATTTTATATTCTTGTGAAGAATAACCCATTTCCAATGCCTGGAGCCTGAGAACTGGTGCTCGAGTTGGATTTCATCCCAGAGCACAGTTGTTTCCCTTCTGGCACGAGGGATGTGTAGGGGCACAAATGTCAGGTGGCAAATGTTGATTCCTTAATACACCAAAAACCGACTTAGTTACTGCTGTGTTGTTTCTATAGTAAAAACCTTCCACACAACAGAATTAGAGAAAAATAACTTGTAGAAGCAATTGTCTTTTATTGGAAGAAGATAGAGGGGAAGTTGGATTTGTGGTTTTGTTCTTTAACTCCCTGAAAGCAGTTTAGGAGTTCAACAGGAGTTATTTTCAAATGAAGGTTAAACAAGATGCATAAATGGTTCTTAAAGCCCCCTCTGTGCTTCATAAAAGCTCAAAGCATTTTCATATGTTGTCATTTGGCTCCCGAATTTTGCAAACCAGCTCCTCCTCTGGGCTGCTGTGTTTGGGAGAGAGTTCACTGGCTGTCCTGTGAGACTCGACAAATTGCTGCAGTTGATAAAATGTCCCCAATCTAAACAGGCAGATGCCACAGTAAAAATAATTTGTGTGTGAGAGAATGTGTGTGTCCAGAGGGTAATGTACAAAATAGTCAAGAAGTTTAACTTTTATTACTTTGGGGCAAGTTAGTGGCAGATGTCACTGCACTGAGCATGGCAAATTGCATGATGTGAATGTACTCTGTGCCAGAGGAAACTTGATGGGGCCGTAGATGACATGATCAATAGAAAAAGAAATATGAACAGATCAATAACTTCAGATAGCTCTTCTAATTCAGAGAGAGGCACAGCATTGATTTGTAAAATAAGAGTATGGATGCAGCAGTTAAAGCACCCTGTGTGTACACGTAGCAGACAATAAAATAATGTGCAGTGCCCTCAGCCTCAATGAAAGGCAGAGAGTAAATCATCAAACGCATGTCCCCTCTAAAGCAGGAGGCTGTGGAGCATGTAAATGAACAAACTGCCTGAGAGAGAGGGAAAACTACACCCACAGAGGATGTTCATCAATCAGGAAGATGAACAGTCCTTGCTCCACGTTGTGCAGTTGTCCTGTGTGATGCCATGAGTGAATTAGAAGTGTCTGGAGGATCACACAACACAAAAATCAGCGTTTGCTGTTGTGGACATCTCCAAATCTCTTGCATGCAAATGCAGGCAGCTGTTTTGGGAACTGCTTAATACATAGAATCAGGAAAGTGTCATTTTCTCTCCTGATGGATCCTGCTTCTTGCCAATGTAGATATGCAAAGAGAAGTGCTGACTTTACTGGGACTCATTGATTTGCCAGAATTTTAAAATTTATTTTGTACTCAGACTTCTGTTTATGGCTGAAGTGCTGTGCCCTTTCCTAGCCCAAGTTTCCTCAATGGATACCTCTTTTTTTTGGGGACAGATGTTGCACATGGATCCCCTGGTAGGAGTGTCTGAAGTGGGGAAATCCAACAAGGTTTGCAGAAACACTTTCAGTCCAAATAGCAGCCCTGGGGTGAACAGCAGAAAGGTCCTCACCTGGATGAGAAAAAGTTATTGTTGAACAGAAGTTACCCTTAAAAGAATTATATTGTTAAAAAAAATAAAGTCCCCCTGTGTTTTATACCACTTTTTCCAGTGTCCCTTCCACACCCACTTTTATTACTGACTTTTCCTGTTGCTGTGTTTGTAGGTGAGCACATCAGTTCTAACATGTGATAAATTACATTACTCCAGGTTTGGATATGTGTTAAGCTGAACTAGATGGGGTTTGTGTGTGCTATGTGTATGTGCAAAGGTGAGTTAGGAACTGCCTTTATAAATTTCCTGCTCTGAACACCTGGTTGAAATTGGGTATCTGAGGCTTGCGTGACACAGGATTGCTCAGAATTTAATATTGCAGCTTTTCTGGCAGTTCTCATTTCAGGTAGGCAGTGGTAATTAATTATTAAGAACAATACATGAAGTTGTGGTCTTTAATAATATTAAAGTTTCTTTAATTTGTGGTTTTTAGAGGGGGGGGGTTGTCTTCCCAAGTGTGTTGGTGTCTTCATCTGTGTGTTGAACTGAGTGTGTTCCTTACTTGCCTTAGGGAAAATTTATAATATTAGTGAGAATGACAAGCTGCAGTTTCTAGCTGTTCAATGCCTTTGCAGGAGGGAACAACTGTCCTTGAAAGGGCAGATTTTGCAAAATGCTTTATTTTCTGTCAGAAATGCTGCAAGATGAGTGACTGTTTGCGCCACCCAGGTGTGGGTTCTGTCTGTGTACTGGGAGGGGAAACCCTTCAGATACTGAAATCATATGGACATAAAGCCTTTCTTGTCCAGCCATGTAGGAGCAGCCCATACTGAGGGTCACACGATGTGAGTGCAGTTGTGGCTGTGAGTGCACATAACAGAACAAGCCAAGCCCCACATGGGGCTGCTGAGCTGGGCTCCTTCCTGCAGGCAGGGATGACTTCCTGACCCTCTGCAAAGGTGGTAAATAATCTGTAACTGCAGTCTTTGGAAAACAAACACCCGTGTGAAACCCCTGTGAGACTTCCCTGGGCAGAAACTACTTGAGGAGTTGCAACCTTCCATGCTTATGTTGGGATTGGGAAGGCCTAAAACAAAATAACCCTTCCAGAACAACTTCTGAATAAGCAGCTTTAGTTCCTCAGCCTTCCTGTGCATCTAAATGAGGTGTTGTCACAGATGATGTTGTGGAGAGATGCTGGAGTATTATAAAAATGTTATCGAATTAAAATGCGAGCACGATCCAGCCCAAGCCATTCTATAAATATCTTATTATGAAAGGCTCAGAGATGTTTCTCTTAGCAAATTTAAAATAATCATTAGAATCCTTCAGCAGATTGCTGTTAATTGGATTGAGAATTAAACAGCTTTGTATGAGTGCAAAGTTAATTAATAGCTCATTACTTTTTAATAAGGCAAATTCATTTGGAAATAAAAGAGATGCCATGGAGTTTACCACAGATTTGAGATGAGATTGGGAATATCAGCTATTCTTTGTGGGAGAAAAGATTTATAATTAAGTTGCCAAGGTTGGCTGGTGATGAGGGAGATGGAAGGGAGCAGAATTGATTTTTGACTCCTCTAAGAGCTGGAGCCCTTGAGGTCCCTTGGGGTGCCCTGTGCTGAGGTGGAGCACCAGGCACAGCCTCCTGATCTCCCACCTCTGGGAAGCTCTGGAGAAGGGAGGCACTGTGGAGCAAGAACGGGGATCTAAGGTACCCCAGAGCATTGTGTAGTTAAGTTAAATGTCTGAAAAAAAAAAATTCCCTTCAAAAGTGTCTCCTACATAAAATGTTTGTGGCTTTTTTTCTTTCCCTTGACAAGTATTTACCTCTTCCAGTCTCTTCACTAGAACCAGCTCCTGACTTTCCCTGTTGCTCCCTCCTTTCTCATGTCCCACATCCTCTGCCTGCTTCCATCTGCACACGGACTCTTGCTTCCCTCCCTTTTCCATGTCCATGAAACGCTCCAGAGACCTCTCGTGTCTCAGATGTGCAGGTTTATCTTTGCACCAGCAAACTGGGAGATTTAGGAGCTGCACCTCCTTTTGTCTCTGGCTCGTCCTGTATGTGCCTTGTCAGCTGTACTGAGGGAATGTTTTGTGCCAAGGATCCCAAAGGAGGCCTGGAAAGCCAAAATTGCTGAATATTGGAGGGGGAGAGGATGTCTTCTCCACGAAGGAAATGTGGGAATGGTCCCTGCCCTGGGTTGCTGCAGCAGCTGGTGAATTGAGCAGGTGCCACCTCCTGCCAAGGGAAATGCCCTGTGGAAGTTTGAAGTAACTTTGTCAACACTTCCCCTTACTGGTATTGAAGAAGTTTTTATGGAAGGAATCCTGTTAATGTATCAAGGGCTGTTACTTTAGTCAACATGGATTTATGGATGAATTGCATTAGTTTAATTCTTTATTAATTGATTTTTACATCAGCTATTCAATTATTTTACCTGGGATTGATGCCAAGCTGACAACTCTGCAGTTGCTCAGGTCATTTCATTTTTCCTTTAAAACACGTAAATGAAAAAAACCTCCAGTGCAAATAAAATGGGCTCCTGAGCCAGAGCCCTTTAGGCCAAGTCATAGTATTTGGTTTTTACTCAGTACAGGGTAGTAAATGACATAACTTCTTTATTTCTCTTCCTCTGCAAACACACCATAGATTTTGGAACTTCCTGTGTTCTAGAGCTGTGTTTCTCCCCCATTCCCCATTTGCAGGGGCAGCAGGGATCTTTCCGTTTAGTGGATGAATTTAAAAGTCTCAATTTCTGTATGCATAAATCCCGAACTGTTTTGTCACCTTCCTCTTTATTGTCTTGTTTGGCTGCAGTTAGCAAAGTGTCTTCCAGTCATGTTGAAATGGATGATATTTTGTACCACTTAATAAACCAGCTTGGTTTTGAAAATCAACTTTTTTTCCCTTTCCCCTCTGAAGCCCAGGATACAGTCACCATCTGCTCTCCTCCCTTCCACCTTTTTTCCCTCCCCTATAAAATACAACTGTAAAACTTGGCCAGGTGAGAGTCTGTTATGGTGGCTATAAAGAAATCTTTGTTTCCTGGTACTTTTGAGGGAAGGAGATGCCCTTTGTGTCACCCTGGCATGGCCAGTCCTGTGTGGGCTCCTGAGCCAGAGCAGCCCCTTGGTTAACAGGGTGCTTTTTACAAGCAAGAGCTGGAAATGAATCAAGAGCAGAAGCTGAGGAGTTTTGTGGCTTCTTGAACTGTGACTTTTGGGATGAGGTGGGAGATTTGATCTACATTAAAAAAACCCCAGAGATGGTTCCAAGGCTGGGGTGGCCTCACATGGAATCTTTAGGGAGTGTTACAGCTCCTGATAAAAGCTGAGCATTAACAGGAGCTTTTTTTAGAGTAAGAACAAGGAAAGTAATTTAAATATTAAGAAGCAGTTTTGTTCCTGCATGTGAAAGCAAGCTTCTCTAGAATCCCCCTGTGAACTGGTGTGTCAGGTAAGGAGTTCTGCCCACTGGGAAGTACCTGCCTGGGCGTTTCTGGCTGCATCCTTTCCTTCAAATCCTCGGCACTTGCTGTGCCAAGGGATGTCCCTTGCAGATGGACTCGTCTGTGAACTGACCCCACAGGTCTCCAGTGATCAGTGATTTGTCATTTGAAATCTCTGCTAAAAAAAAAAGTCAGAGAATACTCAAGACACTTGGTCATCCCATCCCTCAGTTAATCTGTCACTCACATTTTGAGGAGAGTTACTGAAATCACTGGGTTAGAAATGTAGCTGAGGATTTCCAGTATTACCTGGAGAGAAGGGAGGGGGGAAATACCCCAACCCCCTCTAGGCTTATTTAGGAATAATTAGGTCAGAACAAATGCCTGAAACACACAGCTGATTTTTCAGCTGTTTCTAGGCTGTATTCTCAGCTGTATCCAGACTTATTTCCAGGACAGGGCACCCTGTTCCTAGGAGTTCTCTAAACTGATGTGGAGTGTACAGGTGAAGTGATGGTCGCTGTGTTGATCAAGGGCCAGGTTGGGTGGGGCTTGGAGCAGCCTGGTCTAGTGGAAGGTGTCCCTGCCCATGGCAGGGGGTTGGAATGAGATGAGCTTTAAGGTCCCTTCCAACCCAAACCACTCTGTAATGCTATGATACAAGCCAAAACTTTGTGTTATCAAATGCTTTGAGTGAAGTTCTCCTGTTGAAACTACGTTCTTGTAAGTAACTGATCATCTTGACCTAGATGGCAGCAGGATTGGGGGTTTTTGCCTTTAATACTGGAATTTCACTGATCTGAGCAGGGTAAATCCATGTGCCTTTTCCATTAGCACTCCCAGCATTTATCACTGCCCACTTCACAGCCAGGAGAGCAGTACTAAATCCTGAGGTGAAAATCCACAGCTCTGTAATTGCCATCCAAGGCAGTCACTTCTTTTTTTTACCTATTAACATGTTGTTTTGCTCCAGCAGTGGGGAGAGATGATAGTTCAAAGATTGAGGATGCACCTTCGGGTGTGATGGTCTAATTAGAGCAGGAAGGAGTCAAGGAGCTGCACCTTGGGATTAAAGAAGCCAACACAACCCCGATGAGTGCTGCAGGCACTGAGAAGGTGCTTAATACAGCTTTTACCACTTAATCAAGAAAAAGACATTGTCTGAGCATCAGTATCACTTGTGGGCTCTCAGAGGCATCAAACCTGGGCTTTCTCTAAGTGGTTTTTTTTTTTTAATTTCAAGATATTTTTGAAATAAGATAACTGATGCTTTTAATTTGGATGTTGTTTCCCAAGCTGTAGTGAAGGAGTGGGTTTAAAAGAGCCTGAAATAAGGATGTTTGTTCTTGTCATATGTCTGTGTCTTCAGGTGTACGAAGGCCTTAAAGACCCAGAAGTTTGTTTAATGTAAAAAAACTATTAAATAGAAGTCCATGAAAACTATTTGTGTCTGAAGCTGTTTGTTATCAATTATTTCTGGCTCTTCAGAGAAAAAGCCTTTTTTGTGTGTGAGCATCAGGAGTGGTGAAAAAAAGACATTCAGGTGTGAAACAGGCTGGCCATTCTTTGGCAGAACAGCCTGTGATTAAAAATTTGGGTTGCCATCCAAATAATCTCTCAGTTTAGAGGTCAACAAGATTTTTCCCTTGGTGATGTGTTTAAAAACCTAGTAAAAACCCCAATTAATGAAAATAAGTTGCTTCCTGTCTTTGTGTGTAGAGTATTTGTTGTAGGATTGGGTTTTTCCTGGCTTTTTTAAAGGTGTTTATTTTCTTTGTGGTTTTATGATTTGTGATAAGTGTTAAAGTAACGATAAATTTGGCTCATCTTTGTATTTTGCAACCTCTTCATTGCAATTCCTACTAGTGGTAGTAGGAACTTAATCCATGTAAACTCTCTGAAGAACTCAAATTGTAACTGTTAAACTAAACCATTGACCACCCTACAGGCAAATGAATAGGAATTGAAATAGCTGATGGTTCTGACAAGGAAGAAGATAAGAGTTGTTTTGATGTTATTTTTTTGAAGTCTCTGTAATTTTTGTTACATTTTTAAGACATGCACCAACCATGAGTTGTGCATGTAAAATGTATTTTGCGTTGGTGTGCAGATAACAACACTGCCTTTATTAACTTTATTTTTGGAAAATGAAACCATCCTGAAATGTTTTTCAAGAGGAATCAGTGACAAATTTGCAGTATGTCTCTCTGCCCAAAGCAAGTGTCTTCTGAGGTGATGAATAGCTGGGAAGATGAAATTTGCACCTTCTGCAGACTGTTTTCTACCACTTACCTCCAGATAGGTATAAATCTTCCAATATTTTCCCCTCCAGCCTCGCTGTGAGATGTCTCAGGTTTTTTTATCTGGCATTTTCATTATGCTCCAGAATGCTGGAGAACACAATTGTATTTTATCCTGGTGAATGTGGCCAGAAGATGGGCTTGGGCACCGGTTCCTTCATGGGCCAGCCTTGTCTGCTGTGCATTTCTGATCCGCTCCATGAAACACCAGCCTTCATTCCCTTAAATCTGTAATAAGGAAAATCTGCTTTCATGGATCCCCAGGTCACAAACTTCCCTTTTATTGTACGTGCTCAGCCCTGAAGTGCCACTCCAGCTGCAAGACCAGTCGTCCCTAGGGAGATGCAGGTGCTGTTGGATGTCAGTTTGGCTTGTCCATAATTTTGGTGGGTTTTGTGTCAAGGTGCCCACCACAGGCTTCATTTTCACAACTTTTTTTATTTTACAGCTTAAAGAAGGTAAAGAGCAATCACTCGTGGTGAGTAATGCTCATGGGTTGAAGTTGGCACTTGAGATGAATTAGAAAATAGGCGTTTAAAGGCACAGAATCTTAAAATATGTCACGTTGGAAGGTGAAAGAGGCTTATCTGTGCTATAGGATGGTCGAAGGGAGCCCAGATCTGGCCATAAACTGGTGTCTTCCCATTAGAGCTGAACAGGTGACCACAAACACCATGTGATTGGCACCCAGCTGGCAGATGCTCCCAAACCCCAGTCTGCTTCCAGGGCTGAGCCACAAGGTGATGTGTAGGACGAGGCTGCAAGGATGGGGGAGAGGCTGGGAGTTAAATGAAGGTTTGAGATCTGTTCTTGCCTTCCCATCAAGCCTCCTTTCCAAAAGAGGGAAATAAGATGAATGCTGCTTTCAAAGAGAATGATGGTCCTGGGGAAGAGATGTTTTGCCTCGAGGAAATACATTTGAACGGGTGCTGGCTTAAGCAAGTGAATAATTTATTTTGAGAATAAGGCATAATTTTGTGTCTTTCAAGTGTGTAATTTTAGACTTTTTCTTATTTGCTTGAGTAGTTATAATTTTTTTTTTAAGGAATTAAAGGCAACATTAGGGATTTGTCTGTTGGGTAATGTAAACCCTGTCAAAAGTTTTAATTGATTTCTACTCTTTATTTATTAGCTAAGATTGTTTTCACACATGGGCATTTAAAGAAGGAAGCACAACATAGGTATCCACATGCAGTATCAGGCTTCAGTTCCTTATTTAACCATCTGGGCCAGCCAATTACTTTTTCTCTTTTGAGACACTTCTGTGTAAAACGCTTGTGCTTTTGTGAAGTCTTGGTGTGTGAGTTTCAGTGCTGTGTTTTTAAGGATGTGCATTTTAATAAAATAATAGTCTTCTGGTATATTTTTTTTAGCATACTTTGGATAGGCAAAGCTGCAGTTCTTGAAAGCTGCACCCAAAGAGCAGCAGAATCCCCCCAACTTATCTGATTCAAAATCACTGTGTCTCAGGATCAGTTTTCCTGAGGTGCCCTGAGATTTTGGGTGAGGCATGGTTTGTGCTTGTGGTTAGTTTTTGTAGGGAGGGAGTTGTTTAAGTCCTAAGTTGAGCACTTTGTGAATTAATTTTGTACAAATAAGTCTTCTGTGATGCCTGTAACTGCTGCAGGTGCATTTGAATGCAGCAGGAATACAGGGACAGCTTTTGGGGGATAATTCCAGATATAAATGAACTTTACTTGTGTGCTGGCAGAGCTGCTCCTCTGCTGTGCAGGGCTTCTCCCACTTCATTTCTGGAATGCTGAACCATGCAGCAGCAGCAGCTGGGATACAGGAATGCTTCAGACCAAGCAGCTGTCATTGCTTTTTCTTTTAATTTTGCTGGGCAGGGCAGATAATTGGTGATTCACAGGTCAGAAACGTTGCCCTCAAATTTTAAAACAGAAAGATCAGGAGTCAAGGGGCTTATTAAATTTTGCACCAGGATTGAGTAGAGATGCTTCATGAGAAGCTTGCATAACGAAGCAGTTGGTTTTATAAACCAAGGGTTTGGATTCAAAACGTGCAAGGACAAACAGGGGGCATTGTCCAAATTGTGAAGGAATGCCAGCCCCTCCTGTCTGACTCTGTGCCCAGATGTGCTGTTTGATGTCACGTGTCCTTCTGTCTGTCTCAGGCTCTGCCTCTGCGTGGTGACTCTTTTTTTTTAAGATGCATTTAGGCGTTCAAGGCTGAGAACAAAACAGATGCTGAACTTATCCCATCTGGAAGGGGAGCTGCTCCCTCCTCCTTCTCCCTCGCTGAGCTCCCCCCAGTGCTGTCTCTGCCTGGCTGAACATGTCCATTTTTACCTCTTTAGCACCACTGACGAGAGCTAACCTGCCTTTGATAGATTTTTGGCACTCCCTACTCCATGGCATCTTATTTCTTCTCCATTAAAGCCTGTAACTGTTTAAAGGATTTGATCTTCCTTTCCTTTCTGTGCAGAGCAGCTTTATCAGCACTGCTGAGGCTCTCTGTGTTCCTGCAAATGGGAACTGTGGTGCCAAATGTCACAAATCAGCCGGGCGATGCCAGGCAGGGTAGCTGTGGTTGTATTTACTAATAGCATCTTAGAGAAATACTGACTACTACAGCAGTCCTAATCTTGCTCTGCAGCCCATTTAGATGCCTCATGTGCTGTGTGCCAGAGCTTCCCAAGAAAAAGAGCTGCTGGATCCTCTCCTGTGAGTGAAGTGAAGGACCTGAGAGCTGAGCAGGACCCCTGGGAGGGAGAACTTCCCCCAGGACTCTGGTCCTTGCCCCCAAACAGCTGAAAACAGCAGCCCAGCCTCTGTTATCCTCTATCTATCCTGCCCTTCCTCTCCCACCAACATCTCTCTCCTCTCTATCCTAGCCTGGAATTATTCCTGGGAGCAAAACAAAAGCTCCGCCACAAGAAACATCTCAGTGCCATTTGCTGTGGATAATTCAGGAGGGAGACTCTGCTGAATGGGCTTGTAATGTTCCTTCCCAAATGCATTTCCTGGTTTTGCTTGCACTGGTAAAAGTACCATGAAAAGATTTCGCATAGAGAGCTTGCTGGTGTGTATTGGGGGGCGGGGATTAAATTAATGATCCTGAATTTAAGGATGCTACTTATCTTTCTTCTTCTATTGCAGTCTTCAAATAAATGAAATTCATGAGGTTTATTGGCTCATAGTTATAAAGTATCAATAACGTTCCCCTTGGCAGGCTTTTATATGTGTGTGTGTGGTGAATAGAGGGAAATGTAATCTTCAAGTTATCAAACTGTTTTACAGTGTTCTCCTGAACTGCAGAAACCCTTGGGAATATTTATGCCTCTCCTGGGCCTTATTACCACAAAAATTATATGTGTATTTTATGGGATAGGAAATATATTGTACTCCTTTCTGATAATAAACAAAATAGAAATATGAGCTCTTACACACACAAAAAAATGTAGTGGATGCTTTTGGGCTGGTTTCAGTTTTTACATCTCTTTGTGATGCTTTTCCCTTGGTTCTGACACCCCTGGGATGGTTCTGGTTGCTTTCTCCCTCTTTAATCACATGGTGTGAGCTGGATGTTCCTGCTCATCGGAGCTGCTCCCCAGGCTGGGTGAGCACAGGCAGCTGCCCTGGACCCCCGGAGGAAACTCAGGGGTGAAGAGATAGACAAAGCCAAATGCTGATTTCAACTTTTCCCCCCGAACTAAACTGGTGCAGCAGCACGGGAAGAGTCTGCAGATCCCCTGGACTTCCCTGGGAAGGGGACAACTTATTGGGATGCAAGATCAAGCAGTTCTGCCATGTGTTTTTTTCCTCTGAGCTCTTCCTTGGGTTGTGTTTATCCTGCCTCTGCCTGTGAAAGGATTGTTTAATATGTGAGGCTGCACTGTGGACTGGGCTTCATGTGCCCTTTTTTACCAACTTATTTGCCCTGTCTTGGGTAACTGAGGCCTCTTGGAGCTGTTGGAAATGTCTGTGTTTAGGCACCTGCTTATCCTGACAAAGCTGAGCCGTGGCTCCTGTGATTTATTTGCAGGTGTCCCCTAAGGATAGAAGTTCTCTCTTGTCTAAGGTTCCAAGCAAATTAATAGAAAGACTTGATGTGCCCAGAAGCTACAGAATTTGGCCTGCATTATTAATGTAGGTGTAACATCCTGTTGGAATCCCAGGTGACAGAGGGCCAGCGTTTGGACGTCTGTATCTTTGAATTTTATCCATGTGGGGGTTAAATCTGGTGTGAGGCGTAGGGGCAATGTAGGAGAACCCTGCTCAAGTGGTTCTTCTCCATCTGCTACAGGTCTGGTCAGGTGTGGGACCACAAAAAGCAGTGGAGTTTGATTTCTCCATAAGTGATAAACATGAATATGTGAAAGGAGCCTTCAAAAACAATTTTCTTTTTTAAACTGTGTTTGACCTGAAATCTGCTTTTTTAGAGAAACTTGGAGAATTGTTTTCTCTTAAGATCATAACTATCAATTGCTTTCGAGACTTGCACCCACTTAGAGGTTAGGAGGTGGAAACATCCTCTACTGGGGTACTGATGTTGGGGGGACAGAGCCGGCGGAGCAGGAAATGTTATGGTTGTAGGAACATGAGAATTTGCCCCTTGCTTTTTGCTTTTATATGTAATGTCTGACCTATAAAAATAAACATAATAGCTTTATGTCCATTCTTTAAAAATGAAAGCTGCTACATACAAATCAGGGAATAGGGTGTATTTGTCTGCTGGGTGTGCTCGTGAGTCTCACGACACCAAAGGCTGTGCTCACCTCATTGTTGATAATTTTTCCAGTTGACTCTATATTTTTCAACTTTTTTTTTGTGAATGCTGAATTGAAAAGGGGGAAAAAACCCAACTCAGCGAAAACTGGACCATTCCTTACCAGAACACAGAATCACAGTGCGGCCTGGCCTGTGGTTCCCTGGTAACACACACGTGCTGTTGTGTTGTGGCAGTAATGCTGGTGAGGATGTTGGGGTGAGGTAAATTTGCTTTAGATGAACCTTTTATTAAGGATTTCACTTAGTTTCTGCTCTAATACTGTACCATCTCCAGCACTTAAAGGACTGTTCTGGCAGTAAGGGCTGCTCTTTTTAATTTTTTTTCTCCTAGCTCAGTTTCTCTATAAATATTGTTCAAAGTTCTTTCTTCCCCAGAGACCCTAATTATTTTTAGAAATTGCTCAGTGCTTTCCACACTCTCTTTACTGTGGAAGTGCAGCTTCACAGAGTGTGAAATGCAGTCCTTGCTCTGTCAGTGTAGAGCTACTCTGCTTCTCTACCCTCGTTGCCCCTGCTTTTGGGCTCTCCAGCCAGCTCTGGGTTGTTCCTCGTGGTGCTGGAGGGTGCTGTGCCAGCAATCCTAAGGAGGAGAGTGAAGAGCAGAGCAGCTAACGAGGACAAACATGTGCAGGTGGCAGTGTCACTGAGCTTGCAGGGGAGCGGGGCAGGAGTGGTTTGCAGATGTCAATGAGAAATTCAGAAAGGGCACAGGGGAGAAGTGTTACTCTCAACATTTGCTTGGAGGAGTTTTCTCAATGACCATGGGAAGGCAGGACCTTTGAGCCTTTCATCAGTTTGGAGTTTGCTTTTCCCTTCTGCTGGATCCTGCATCCTCTTCTAACACTCATCCTCTGGCCCAGCTGCTGCCCTGACCCTCTGGTGTCCCCAGCTGTCCCCACAGCCCCTCCTGCACAGCCCCAGGAGCTGCAAGGCCCACGGGTGGTTGTTGGTGTGGGTGAGGTGGATGCAAATCTGGGAATTCAGCACTAGTTAAGTTCCTGGACATGAACTGCTTCACCAACTCCACTTAGAGGATTTGTCTAATTGACTGAGGAAATAGTTTGAAGTGGAGGAACATTTCTTTCCATTAATGTCCAAATGAACTGCAAATGACTGAACTTCGAAGCCTCCATATTTCCTGGTGATAAAAGCTTTTTCAAAAATGGGAATTGAACTTTGTTTTAAATCAGAAACAGATGCATTTATATTGGGGGGGTGCCTTAAGTAATTTTCTGCACGAATAATTTGAAAGCTGCTAATGACTGGTGAAGATGGGCTGTAACATTTCCCAGTCTTAGACTGGGCAATATACATATATTTTTTTGTTTTATAGAATGGGAACTCATTGGGAGAGAGCAAAGAAATTCCCTAGGCTTAGCCAGTATCTCGTCATCTGAACTGACTCTGGTACAGAGTTATTCCCTTTATGCAGTTGCCAATATTCACAGTATCCAGGATATACCTTGCTGTCATCCTGGAGTAGCAGAATTAAGGTGGGAATTGCAGAACCAGGATGTTTTTCATATGGGATGGATTATCAGAAGAGGCTCAGAGTGGGAGGGAGGAGGGGGCAGAAGTACCAGACTGAGCATTTGACATGGAGACAGAGGCAGGTGGGTGCTGTAGAATTAGTCATGGACTGATGCAAGAGGGGGCCACCATCAGAACAGGCTCACTTTCTTTTCCATCACCTTTTTGCTTTGTGATGGGTTAACTCTTGAAAAAGCCTACAAAAGCTACTGCTGTTTTACCCTATTTCCCTTTCTTTTAATTCAGATACACATGGGACATTTTAAGAGTAAACGTTGCTGCTCTACAATAAAGGAACCTTCAGATTGATTCTCTGGAATCTTTAAATTTCCAGAGGCTGCGGCACTCTAGAAACCCCTCCCTGCTGTGGTGAAATGATATAAGGAACAGAACCATTCCCTGTAATATGGGTTTGTCCTAATAACATCCTTGTATAGTTTTCCCCATCTGTTCTGCAGCCATTACATTCCAGTGCAGAGCCACAGAGGAGGAGCAGAGTCTTTATGCACAGCTAATGTGGATACTCTCGGGGGATATAAATATCATGGCCCTTCCTCTGGAAAGGGGAGCAGATGGCACCTAGCCACAGACACACTGGGATTTTCTGCAGGCTGCTTTGACACTGTCTCAGGGGGAAAGGGAAAAAGATCAAGTTTAGTATTCAGCTATTCTTGCTGCCCTCAGCAGCCAGGGGTTGGTGCTGAGCTCTGTGAGCAGGGTCAGGGAGGACAGGGAGGTCCCTGCACACTTTTATCTCTGCCCTCACAGCTCTGGTCCTCTCACGACTCCATCAGCTCGTCCCCATCCCTAAAACAAAGATGAAAGGTGTTTCCTAGGGAGAGCAGTGATGCAATATTTACTGAGAAGATGGAGAGGCAGATAAAAGGAGCCGCTTTGTTCTTCCTCTGCACTGTGTGATGATGCTTTGTCTTGAAGGATGTTAAAGGAAATTCGCTGTTCAAAACAAAGCCTGAAGAAAAAAAGATAATAGGGATTGGCTTCTGGGGGGGTGGGGGGGGGGGGTTATCCAGCTTCATAGCTCTGCGTCTCCTTTTTATTATGGAGAAATAATCCCTGCTTTGGATGAAGCTAATGTAGATGTACACTGTGTTAGCTTAATTCTAATTTAAAGCACATATTTGATCTGTCTTTCGAAGTATTTCACTTCTTGTGATGCTAATTCAGGTGTATAACTCTGTTTTTAACTCCAAACCTGGATGTCAGTCTTTGACCCAAGAGTGTTGCTGGTGGGAGCTGTCACAGCTCTGGGGGAGTTGGTGGGAGGGGGTGAACACTTGTGTGCCATCACTCATTATTACAGTTGCACATGGGACAGAAATTCTGCACATGCTAAAGAAATTCATTTTTTAGATTATATTTTGAGTATTCCAAGCATCGAGTGATTCCAGGGAACTGCCATTACTTAAGTTAATTGCTCTTTTTTTTTTCCTTCTTTTCCCCCAGTGTCTTTTTGACCATTTCCTACACCAGGCTCTGCCCCTGTGCTCAGGATGGCTTTTGTTCAGTTAGGCAATTACACTTCTTGAAAGCCCTGGCCTGGCTCTGTAATGAGAACCTGGGAGCTCAGAGCCACGGGAGAAAGCCGTCAGCACAACAGCACAGATTTTATGTGTATATAGTGCTTAGCAGAGGTAGTTTTAGAGGCTTTTATCATTTGTCAAGGAAGAGTTAGGAAGGGGAAAAAAAAAAATCAGAATGAATGGGAACTGTCAGAAATTTCTCTGTGAGTGGGATACATTCAGTATTCCCTGAGATGCAGGTTCAGTGTCATCTGGGATGTTTCTCCCCTGGGCAGAAATGATTCCAGGATTATGAGGTGGTCTGAGAGAGGTCTGTGAGGGATGAGATGTTTTGGGAGCATTTTCTTGTCAAACTGAGCTGCTGGACAGACCCCAAATGGGAGCTGAGCTCTGTGGGGGGAATGCAGCTTTGGGTGCTGGGGCTGTGCTTTATAGTAGCACCCTGGGCTCTGACTGCTTTGAGCTGTGAGGTTCCAGTCACTAAACCAGTCTCTGACTCTGCTAAAGACTTGGAATTACGGTTTTTATTTAGGGTCATGCCTGAGGTGTGGTGTTAGGAGCATCACCTGGCCAAGAGCAGAGGGAAAAGCCGTGGTAGGAGCTGTGGATGGGAGCCCTGGTTGTGGCTGGGGGTGTGCAGGGTTAGTCCTGCAGGGCAAGGTCCAGAGCCAGAGAGTTTCATCTTGAGGAAGGGATCCTGTGTCTCGTCCTTGGGGCTGAAGCAGAGCTGAGAGCCCTCAGAGGGTCAGACCTGGCCCTGGTTGGAGATGGAGAACACCCATCAGCAGGGCGAGGTGCCACCAGCTCTGCTGTGGAAACTTCTCTTGAAGGCTTTTGGGCAGCTCCTACAGCTCCAGAGGTTACCCAGCCAGCTGGGACATAATGTGTAGGTAGCATTCTATTGAAAATCAGTTTTCTTCATGCCTAATGTCATCAGTTCGTTCATCTGTTGAAAGGAAATGATTGCAGTAGCAGCTCTAAATGCCTATAAGAGACTTTTTGTAGTTCCTGTGCAGTCTTACATATCTCTCATTTTCCCCTCAAGGCTGCTAAGGAAAAGCCAAAATGATAAATCTGTGAAGACAACTAATGGGAAATTATATCGATTGTTCTTTCAGAGTGTTGCTTTTTATGCCAGTGGTCTGTGTGTCAACTGCTCACATGCAGGTTGGGGGAGTTATTTTTTTAAACAGGTTCTGTTGAGGGACCTGAGGGATGTTTGGAATGACGTCAGGGTGTGCAGGGAGTTGGTAGGAGCTTGTTTTAATTGACTTTAAATGCCATGTTTGTGAGAAATAACAGATGATATCCAATTCCTGAGTGCCTCGTTTCTGCCTGTTAAGTATCTCCAGTGTAAGGGTTTTTTCTGGCCCTATAAGGACAACTTTCAGCACTCCTGATTTCAGTCCCTTGTGTTGTTAGAAGGAATATTTTCTGATGAGCAGCTCCTGCCCAGACACAGCTGTGATATCCATCCAAACCGTACAGCTGTGAGGTAGATTCTGTTGAAGAATTCCAGCTTTTTTCCGTATCACTGTGTCTCTGGCATAACACTGACTCCAGCAGGGTAGGCCCAAGGCTCTCTCTGAAATTTAGCCTTTGTCAATATGTCACAGTCCCCAGCATGAACACTTGGTTTCCAGAATAAGTGTAAAAGCTGCAGGTTTGGTTGTAATGATAGCAAATTCCTGCCTTGCATGTTTGCAAAGGAATGAAAATAAAACCATATTACACCTTACTAAACCTGCTAAATCTCTCCTTAGGATTTTCCAGCTGTCACAGCCACTTTACATTGCCATCCCCAGGAACTCAGGAGCAGTGGGGCATGTTTCTGATGACAGCAAGCAGCTCAGTTGGATCTCAAGCCTGCCTTGACTGCATTGGCATCCGTAGGTGCCCTTACAGCTTTTCCCGGGTGTCTCTAACCCAGCTGGGTATTGCCTTCCTCTAAATTCACGTTCAGCAGCCTTGATCTACGTTAGATGGAACCACACTATCAGTAGTAAATGACCCTTTGCTGTATTTTTGTTGCTGCCAATGTACCAGAAAATCCCTTATTTTCCCAACCTTTTATCAGAGAGTTTCCTAAACTGCTCAAGAAAACCTTGTGCTATTGCACGATTAGCATGAGTGAGTACAGGTCTCCTGGAATAGAAATCCTTCATCTACTCTTAGTGAAATAAAAATAATGAAGTTTGTTGCCATGGACTGCCCAGGGAGAGTAAATCTCTTGCTGGGACTCCTGAGAAGAGATCACGTAGCCCTTTTTTGGCTCCTTGAAATGTCATTTTTAAAAAAACCCTGTCCCATAACTCCAGATGATGTGCTGTACATCCACTAACACTGAAAAGTTGGTGGTACTTCACAGCCTCAGATGTTTATCTTGAACATATGTTGTGAGAAAGGAGGAAAAGCCATTGCAGGGAAGAAACAGTCGAGGGTGGGCTGAAGATGTCAGCTTGGTTTCACATTGGGAATGTCAGAAGCTTTGCCTGAGCGTGGGAGAAGTCACAATATTTGGTACAGGGTTTTGAGGTGCTTTTTTTTTTTCTCCTTGAAATCTTTTCTCTTCACCATGTGTTTTTGTGAAAGTGTCAACTGATGTTATTACACTTGGCATCCTGAACCCTGAGGTGGCTAAAAAAGAAACGTGAAGTGTGCATTTGTTTTCTCTTCAATAAAGCAGAGATTTTTGATGTTGTAGGATCTTCGGGGCAGGTTCAGCAGTGTTTGCACACTGCCTGGTACAGGCAGGGCTGCAGCCTTTTCTCTGCCACTCAAATACAAATACACCACCAGCAGCAGATTATTCTGAGGGGCAAAAAATCCCTGAAAGAAAATCAGTCCAATCTCATGGCTTCTCATGTGCTTGACCTCTGCAGGAGCGGTTTAATTTGTGGTTTCATCTTTTTCCTGTACTTTGAGATGTGGTCTCAGTCCCAGTTTATTCTGCTATACGTGGTAGGCTGGGTGAGGGTCAGGGCTGGCATCCACAGCAGCCCTGGGGCTCTGGCACCCTGTTCTCTTGGCTCGTGCCGGAGACGTTCCCTTTGTGCTGGAATAGGCTGGGTTCTTGGTGCAGGGAGTGGAGAAAATGAAAAATGGTGAAGGGTCTGGAGGGGCTACATGAGGAGTGGCTGAAGTCGCTTCTCTGGTTCAGCTGGAGAAGAGGAAACTGAGGTCAGAGCCCATCAGGGGCTGCAGCTCCTCCTGAGGGACAGCTCCAATCTCTGCTCCCTGTGACAGGGCCCAGGGAACGGCCGGAGCTNGTTTCCAGCTCATGACATTCTGTGAGGCTACAAAAACCCACAACCTGTACAATTTGTGTGCGTGCATATCCCTGCCTTTACTCATTTACAGCAAAATCTCCTCTGTAAAGGCAGAGTAAGTTTCAGGGTAACAAATGGGTGAATGTCGAACATTTAAAAACAAATTAAAAATGTCTAATTGCCTTAAAACCCAGTGAACCCAGTAAGTGAAAAGCAGAGGTGCCCTGGAGAAGTGCAGTGTGCAGATGTTGTGGTTGCAGTTGCCTGGCTTGGAGCTGGGTGCTGCATCTGGACTGGGAGGGGTGTGAGGCAGCGTGAGAGCCCCGGTGTTCCCCACCAGGCTGCCCGGACAGGCAGGCTGTGTTCCCAGCTCCAGCTGCTCAATGCCAGGATTGTCGTGGAGGAGCACTGGCAGTGGCAGGGATCCACAGGAAACCTTCCTGGGGCTGCCAGAGATGCTGGGCTGGCTCCTGCCAGCCTCCTGAACGGAGCTGGGGGTCACTGGGGGCTTCACGCTGTGCCCCAAGGGTTGTGTGTGTAGTTTCCATGTGCTGTTATAGGTTTGGGTAAACATTCTCATCCTGATTAGATGCAGCATTTCTGTTATCAGAGTTTAAGGGTGTATTGGGTTTGCTTATGGTCATTTGGTAGGGATTTGTTTCTTTTCTTCTTGGCTTGAAACTTCACGACCTTGCTTTTTGTTGTGTGGTGTCAAACCTTCTCTTTCATTTAAAGCTATGAGCATAACAAAGTAATTATAATCTGTTTTATCCCATTATAGATTTGTGAACGCTATGGTAATGGTGCAGAATGTACTTTTAATCTCTTGTTTAAAATTGGAGTTAATGGTTTATTTATACATGTATAGACCCAAAACCCGTGAGCTCCTCCAGCACCCCTCTCTCTGCAGCAAGCACTACTGAATCTCTTTTTGCATGCAGTGTGTGTGGCTGTATATCTGTGTGATCATCACTGCCAAGCACCTAAATGACTTCAGGGAGATTTCCTGCTTCAGAAACATGGGTTTACCTTGTGTGCTTAATAAAGAGAGTGTCTGCCAGCCCTTCCAGTGTTCTATGGCTTCTTGTCATGGTTTAACCCCACTAAGAATCGAGTCCCACACAGAATGCTCACTCAGCCACCAGTGGGGTGGGGGAGAGAGTCAGGATGGGAACAGTGACAGCTTCTGAGGCAACATGAAGGCAGTTTAATGGAGAAAGCAAAAGATATTCACACAAAGCCAACAAGGAGTTCATTCCCTGCTTCCCGTGGCTGGGCAGGTGTTCAGCCATCCCCAGGNCTAAGAATCGAGTCCCACACAGAATGCTCACTCAGCCACCAGTGGGGTGGGGGAGAGAGTCAGGATGGGAACAGTGACAGCTTCTGAGGCAACATGAAGGCAGTTTAATGGGGAAAGCAAAAGATATTCACACAAAGCCAACAAGGAGTTCATTCCCTGCTTCCCGTGGCTGGGCAGGTGTTCAGCCATCCCCAGGGGAGCAGGGTTCCAGCACACTCAGTGGTGACTCCACATGTCTCCCTCTTCTTTCTTCTTCCCCCACTTTATTTACTGAGTGTGATGTCACACGGTCTGGAATATCCCTGGGGTTAGTTCTGGTCCCCTGTCCTGGCTGTGTCCCCCCCAGCCCCTCCCCAGCGTGGCTGTACGAGGGGCAGGAAAGGCCTTGGCTCTGTGCAATCCCTGCTCAGCACCAACAAAAATATCTGTGTTATCAACCCTGTGTTCAGCACAAATCCTGGACACAGCCCCAAACCAGCCACGGGGCAGGGAATTAACTCTACCCCAGCTGAACCAGCACACTTGAGTGTATAAATGCATTCACTGGTGTTAAACCAGTGTCACTGTTAAAATTTGTGTTTTAATTGGTGTTTTTCTTTCTGCAAAGATCTGGGGCAGTGTGTGCTGTGCCCCTGGGTAAGGGAGGTATTTCAGCAGCTTGGGCTTTGGGGTGCTGTCCTACCTCCTGCTGTAGGATTGCCATGCCACGGTTCCAGTTTATTTCTAGTGGAAACTGTAAAATGAGAGTGGAAAAAGGTATTGAGAATAGGCTGGGGAGAGGAGGGAAGCTTTGAAGGCAAGGAGAGCTCGCAGGGAGAAGTCAGAAATGTTTCTCTGAAAAGTTGGCAGTCAGAGGGACGTGCAGATGTGCTGTTGTACCTCTGCTGTGCCTCTCAGTCAAGCTGAAGAATTAGCAAGCAGGGGAGCTGCATGGGGTATTTTTTTTTTTAGCTGACTTATGCAGTCACTGGTTTTATATCCAGTTTTTTGGAACCATGAAAGAATTCATAGCCAAGGTTGTAGCCTGTGAATGGTTAATCTCATCTCCTTTTAAACTTGAACTTTAAAATTGAAACAGACCATAATAATGCTGAGATTGGGCTCTGCTGGGTTTATAGCCAAAGTAAGTTAATGATGTAGTCCTTTTCTGCCTCCTCATCACTGCCCTCATTCCCAGAACACTTCATGTGCCTGTTTTGATTTTCTTTCAGAATCAAAGGCATCCATACTGGGAGGCACTATGAAGTCTCCATTATGAACACCCACTAGGGATGACACAAAGTCATTTTCTTTAGTGAGAAAAGTCAAGGTCTGTAGTAACTGTGTGACAAAAGCAAATCTAGCATCAGGTATTCAATTTAGCAACAGCCAGCAAATTGGAAATGTGCAACAAAAAAAGGTGACCGCCTCTGCCAAGGAGTAAATGGCAAATGTGAGGAGTTGCTGTATTGACAAGCATAGGATGGCCCCTGCATTCCTGGGATTGCTGCTGGTGCCTTTGGAAGTGATGTCTTCCAAAACTGTTGAGCTGTGGCAGATTCCTGGTGGGATCACCAAGCCCAAGAGGAGGAGAGGAGATGGGAATTCTGCAGCCACGCAACAGAGAGGCGCTCAGGGACTGAGCCTTCCCCCGCTCACACTGAGAGAGCTCCTGGCTGAAAGACTGGTTTGAGTGGAAGTAAACATTTCTGAGCAAGCAGATCTTGCTGTCTGAGGGGAATTTATCAAGAGCTTTCTTCACTGTAATCGGGTTATTAACGTTCAGTGGATCCTGACACATCAAAGGGACTTGTGTGTCTGAATGCATCTTAGTGCAAAGCAAAGCCTTTCCCAGGAAAACTCTACAGGGAAGTTCTTCAGAAGGGGGAGCGTAAGCCCAGGTCAGCCTGTCACACAGCAGCCAAGGGTGTTACAGCTTTTCCAGTCGAGTCTTGGGCTCCAATTTTAAGACTTGCATTTCTGCACTGGTTCAATCCCCATCAATGCTGTCACACAAAGGTAAGTCTGTAATACCAATGGCATTAATGATCTCTCCTTAAAAGAAGTCCCCGTTGTTCCCTTCCCTTCACTGGAGGGGCTGTGTTGGTTATGTTGGGGTGTCTCCTGTGGGAGTGTGCCCGGAGCTGGGGGGGCTGCACTGCCCAGCTGCTCTGCTGGTCTGGAGCCCCCCTATTGCAAGGGCCCCCAAAAGTCACTGTGAGCCTCAGGAGGAAGCACTCTGTGAAAAGGTTTAATGAGACAAGAGTGGGAGGACAAATGATCCTTCTGTGCAAGTGGCTTCTTGCCCAGCTCCCTGGGGAGCTCAGGAAGATGGGCACCAGGGTCTTGCCCTGGGGGGAATTGGTGGGAATATCTCACTCTGAGTGGCTTTAGGATAGAAGAAGTGAGGCTGTAGTCCTTGTGTGCTGGAATGGGGGTTTGTAGTTGTTCTGTTTTTTTAGTTTTTTTTGGTTTTTTTTTTTTTTTAATTAACAGATGGCATTTCTAGGAGAAAGGTTACCAGGAGATAATTTGAGCTTTATTTTCAAAGACAGAGAAATCTCATGTCCCACACAGAACAAGTGCAAGGAGGATGGACAGCAAGATTTAGAAAAGCTTTCATAGCATTAATGTCTGATACATCTATTTATTATGCTTGTTACTCGATTTTGTCATATGGCAAAGACAGTAAAAACTCTTTATCAAGCATTTCCAGCACACCATTAACTTCTTCAGACCTTGTGAGTGTTGTACAGCCCTTATGGCAGAGAGACTCTGCAAATCACCATAAAAAGAATACTAAGTCTGGAGGTGGATAAGCATGATTATTTAAATAGGAAATAATTTTGGTCAAGTAAAATGCTAACTTTTTTTCTTTTTAAGAAAAAAATTCTCTAGAGACTATTCTGTCTCTTGTACAAATTTAGCAGAGAAGATTATCAGTTGATTTGCCTCTGCTTCATACTCAAGTATGCAAAGCTGCTAAAGAGTTTTTGCCTTAAACTTCCCTGGGCTTTTTTGTCCTAATTTATTCTGTATTTCCAATTAAGCTATACGTTGTTCAAAAAGAAAAGAAGTTCCATATTTTTCCGTTTTTTCCCTGAAAGATAAATTTTTCTTCTAGTTGAGTAAATCCCCAATAGAAGCTTCCTGCAGCCTTTATTAAGACAAAATTACAATTGTTTTTCTGGAAGATTGTGTTTTTCACTCTGGAGTTCACAGTATCTCTGTAGAAGTCAAAGATACACACTTGATGTGATTATTATAGCATTCTTCTGCCTAAAAATCCAAATGTGGAACACTTAAGAGTTCATAATGTAAGAAAACAATGTATTTAGGCTTTATTTGAAATTTGGGGGATAGTTTCCCCGCAGTTAAGCACAGCTGCAGCAATGGGTGCTGGGGTCAGGATGTTGCTGGTTCTCCTCTTGTCAGGAATGACTGAAGAGCAGTGCCCAGGCACCTTAAGGGGAGACTGAAGGATTGTTTTTGGGGCACAAGGATGGTGCTGAACCTCAGGTGTGATGCTGCTCTGCAGGATTTCAAGATCTCAGTTAATTTTTGGGGTTTTTTTCCTCAACCTGCCGTTGATACCACAACTGCAGGAGCTGAGAAATCACCTTTGAAATATCTTTACTGCTGGTCTCTAGGGCTGAGGAGGTGGATATAAGGGCTAACTGTGTACCATATAATTGAGGAGGACGTGGTGGTGGCCAGGGCTGAGCTGCCTTGGCTGTGGCAGAGGGGGAAGGATCAAGTTGTGCTTGAGCTGAGGAGTTCTGCAATACCAGGTAATGGCTCCATGTTCCCCTCCAGGAACAGGACTTCTTTGGTTCCCAGGTGTGGGTATTTCCCATAAACCTGGAGTTTATACCTACCTGGGAATGGTAAAGCCAAGGAGCTCATCTCTTGGAAGGAAGTAGGAAAATGGCTCTTTTAATGCAAATTCTGGATTTGGCCTGTGCTGCCTCGGGTGGGAGGATGGTGAGATGAAACCTTTCCTTCAAGGACTGTGCCACAGGGTATTTTCCCCCTGTGGGACTTCTGTCTGCTCTGTCCCAAGCTCTGTGTAGCCCTGGCAGAAGCTGCACCATTCGCAGTGTGAGTGTCCCCCTGGGTGCCCCTGGGGCTCTCTGGGGTCAAGAGTTCTCGGAGGTAACCAGAACTTCCCTGTCATTATTGACCACTCGGATGTTTAGACTCTCAGGCTGTAACTTTTGAGCCTCTTGGCTGCAATGAGGGTTTATTTAGAATAAAATAATTGGAAAAGCAGGGCTGCACTTTCAGGTGTTGGCACTATCAGACTTTTTTCCTAAAGCCTGCTTTAAAGACACATAAGGACACTGCGTTTCTGTGTTCATGCAGCTTCTTAATGTTGTTTTAAGATGCTTTCAGGAGTGTGGCAGTAGATATATTTTATTGGATATATGTAGCAAATACCCAGTGATTTACATAATACCATCAAACATCAGTATGCAGAGGAAAATTAATTACTGCACACAGCACTTACAGGCAAAGGCAGGGCCCTTTCTTGATAATTACAGTATCACTGCAGAGTAAATAGATCCGTCTCCATCTGACAATGTAATTTATAACATGTCTGGAGCAGTTTGACTGCTGTACTTTTGTTCCTAGAACGATTTTCTGGGTGGTGCTGAGCAGCTGTGGCTCCTCACAGCTGGAACTGGAGCTGTGTGCTCAGAGCCCCTGGAAATCCCCCCAGCAGTACCTGCAGTTTGTGTGTTTCTCTTTGATTGATGAGCTGCTGAATTCTGGGAGTTGGGAATAAAGCAAATTTAGGTTTTTTTGTAAAACTCCCTGCTCAACTGAGAGAGAGAAAGAGGGACAAAATAAAATCCAGAAATAAAGATCCCCAGCACAAACGTCTGGTGCCAGGGTTTTTGGCAGGTTAGTCACGAAAGTCGTAAATTTGAACATTCTGGCAGAACCTCAGCCGAGGACACACAGCTTTAGCCTTTCTGCTCTGACAGGATGTGCTGTGAGGATTAAATACTAAATGTGTCACTGAAGGAACAAGGTCTCTCTCTGTTTTGGTTGTCCACCCTCTGTTTTCTGGCTGATGTAGTGTCCAGTTTTGCAGCTCCTGAAGCTTTTCCCACCCTGTCCCATCGGCGGTCGTCAGCCTTTGACCATCAAAGCAATATCAAGAGAGAGCTTGGTGATTGTTTCAGTGCTTAGAACACAAGAAAATAGTGAAGTAAATAAATTCCAAACTAATGGGACCTTACTTCTGCCTTTCCAGTAGCTCCTGTGTCTCTGGATTGGTGACCAAAGCTTGAGTGTTTTGGACAAACTTCCATGTTTTATAGTGGTCACTCTTGGGGGAGTTACTTCGGTTTCAATTTAATTCTCTGCTTTTATAGCTCCCACTTTTCTGCTCCTGTTTGTCAGGGGTATTACTTTACCAACAAAATTTAATCCAACCAACCGAAAAACTCCTCACAAACCATACTTTAAATGCTTTGTTGGTCAGATCTGTGAAATTTTAAAGTCATGGTACTATTAATTAGTGCCATTAAGATTATGTAGTCTCATCATATTTAAAGCCAAGCCTCAGGTAATAGTTAATGGTGCTGCAAAGTATATTAATAAAATTACTTGTAGTAATTAAGGGAGGAATGGAGGAGTGTGAGAGAAGGTTGGAGTGTTAGGTTAGGAAGGAATGGGAATGCAGCCCAAGGGGCTTCTGGCTGCTTGTCCCATCCTCCCCCCTGCGTGTGGCCGGTCACGGGGGACACTGGGCTGCTGGAGCTGTGGGAGAGCCTCCTCTGCTCCTCCCTGCCTGTGCTGGGCTCTCCTGTTTGCACAGAGGCAGCTCAACAGTGCACTGACCCCTGGGTGCAAAGTGAGAAAGGATGGCTTTAATTCTCTTCATTTACTCAGAAGAATTAGTCATGGATGGTTTGCAGTGCTTTTGCTGCTGTAGAGCAGCAGTGTAAAGACCTGAAGATTGATTCCTGCTGCTGCTTTGCAGGAAGCATCTCAAGGAGTTGTGTTGTCAAAGTAGCTCCAGATTTGGACGTTTTCTGTCATCAACAACCTCTGGCACCTCAAGTCACACATGTATGAGCTTTGATTTTGAGCCCAGCTGACTGCCACTGGTCTGTTCTGTGTCTATTCTTCCTTCTGTGTGTGTAATTGGGTTCTCACTTACAGCTAATCACTAAAATCAAAGGGGTTTTATCGACCATATAAAGGCTGCCCATCTTGCTAGTCTGTTTGTTTATATAATTGATTATATAATATATAATTTATTGCATCAGCTGAACACGGAGTTTGGCAGAGTGGAGATGAAAAGACACCTCTGTCACATGCTGCTTCCCCTTGTGAAGCCCAAAGCATTCCCTCCAAGCCCTGTGGTCATTTCTGCCCCTTGCAAGCATCTCTGCACCTCCTCATCCTTCACTCACCTGCTCTGATTGCTGTAAAGAAGAAAAGGTGGAACCTGTATCGTGTTTTTCTTTCCCTGGCTTCAAACTGTGGCACTAATCACATTCCTGTAATTAAATGTTAATAGAAAAGGTATAATATTGTCTTTGGCTCTCTGTTTTTGGGAGAAAAGGAGAACTGAGTGGTAGTTAATGGCTTGAGAAGCTGCACGGCCTCTTTGGAATCCCATGCCATGCACAGCCCTGTGCTAAATATCAAACCTCAATGACTGCAGTATTTTACATTCCTTTTGGAAGCTTCCTCTCTGTATTTAAATGAATTTGATCTTTCCTCCTGATACAAAAGGAACAGTGAATAAAAGCAGGTCTTCCTGACAGTACATGAATATCTCTGCTTGCTGAATTTCCAAACCATGTTTCTGTGTTCTGGTGTTGCTTGTTGGTATTTGTAGCTTCCTCAGATGTTTTTTGTTGTTTTTTTTTGGTTTTTTTGTTTGTTTTTTGGTCTTTTTTTGGTTTTTTGTTTTTTTTTTTTTTTTTTTGCTGGCTGCTTCAGAACAGACAGAAAAAAAAAATTAAAAAAAAAGGCAATTGGAAGATTAACGACAATTGGAATTAATTGTAATGGCCCATCAACCATTACTCAGCCTTAAAGGAACAGTGAAGGGAAAAGAAGCTTCAATGAACACTTCAAATATGAATTAATTCACAGTTTTAAATAAAAACTGTTTGGGAATTATTAATCAAATTTATTTTATGGTAGAAAGTGTGTTGTCTTCTAAGTCACTTTCTCAGTGGAAGTTTGAAGACAAGCAAGCACCACTTCCCTCTTGCACTTTAAAGGAAACAGAGGATGCTTTTTTCATGGTCCATATAGAAATATTGGTTCTTGGATTGAAGTGTCTGAACTGTCTTCCAGTGTTTTCCTTTTGAATTGGAGAAATTCTGTGGCTTTTTTTTGCTCTGAACTCTTCCCTGCCTGGGACTCGTGAAGCTGCCGAGAGCTCAGCTTCTGGATAAAAGGCTTGAGCTGCATCTCCTGCAGTAACATTCCCAAATTCCGATGGATCCCCAGTGCTGGAGTGGGGCCTCTACAAAGGGCTGGTCCTGCCAGGAGAGGGGAGCTCAGCAGGAAAGCATTCCTTCATATCAGGCTGAGTTGCAGCTTTGAGGACTCAGAGAAGCGATTCTGAAATACCAAAATGTGTCATTTTGATTAAAAAGACAATCAAAACAGAGCCTGACAAGTCCTATTTTAGAGGTTGGAAAAAATTCAGCTCCTTACTCTGATTTGGAATGCAAATATTTTCATGTTTGAAATTTTTTCTGACCCAGAAATTTTGAACTTAATTCAACTTCTATTGCAGCCTGGCAAAAATCTCCAGTGCCTTTGATTCTTCTGTTCATTACAGAGAAATGTTAAATTAAAGTGAGAATGTCTTTGGTTTGTCCAAATGAGAAATTCTTCATCAAAGTTTGCTCTCAGAGCAAACCATCAGTGTGAGGGCTTTCCAATGTAGATCTGTTGGCCTCTCTGAAAATGCAGTTAGGCCAAAAAACATAATCCAGATTGTGTTATCCTTCCCCTGCAGTAGCCTGGGAGAGCGTGGCTGTTCAGCAGGCAGAGGAGCAGCAGATGGAGAGGCTCTGGGCTTTGTATTCAGTTCAGTCCTTGTCTGTCTTATGGCTTTTGGGCAAATAAATCACTGCTGCTTCCTTCCTCTGCGGAGTGCAAGTAATAGACCTCAACTCTGAGGAGTGCTTAATGTCCTGATCTTTCTGCAGACATTTGCTCCTGCCACAGGAACAGGAAAATAGTAATGTGCAGAGCCAGATTTCAGCTTGTTTTGTTTAAGCTTTGTTAGTTTTAGGGTGGGATTTAAGAACTACTCGATGTAGTTGAGGTTTTATTCCTCCCATGCAAGCCTGTGCCAGCTTTGTCCCAACTGGAGCTGAACTTTGCTTGTTAGAAATCTCCCACTCTTAATTTTCTTTAGTTACGTAAGAAAAAAAAGGTATTTAACAAGTAAACAGTAGAAAATAGTTTCCTTTTGCTATTTCCAGTAGTGTTATGTAATAACAGATTTTAAAAATAATTATTTCTCTCCTTTTTCTTGGGCTGACTTGGGCAGCAGAGGAAGGTCTGTGCAGCAGGAGATTGCTGTCTGGGAATCTTAGCAGCTGATACAATAGTCATGGCACTGGGAGAAACATCCATTGTATTTCCTGCAGTTAATGCAGGGAGCATGGGAAAGCTGGCCCAGGCAGAGCTTCCTCAGAGCCCCTGAGTTAACAGGAATTTGTCTGAGATCAGCAGAGAGATGGAAAAAAGTTATAGATGTGGTGAATAGAGGGATCATCTCTTGCTCTCTGCTCTTCCCACAACTTGTGATGCTGTTCTTGCTGGGCAGAATAAAGTTTGGGATGAGCTTTTTATTAGGAAGGTTAGAAAAATGCCACTTTGCTGTGTCTCTCCAAAGTGACTGCTATGGATCATAAAGAATGCAAATTAAGAGCATCCTGCCTCCATTCCTGCCACCGCAGCTGCTCCTTGTGCAGCACCACTCTGGATGGAGGAGAGGGGTTTTGGCTTTTAAATTCCAAGCTGCTGTTTGGATCCTGGGCAGCCTCTGAAAGGCCCTGCCCTCTGACAGCTCTCCTGTGGCCTGTGTGGGACTGATTTATTGGCTCCTGTATCCTCATTTTAAACTAAACACACCTGTTTAGTGCTGGTCTGCATTCAGTTCAGCTCTGACCTGGGAATTCATCTCTGTATGGGTTTTTTGCTTTTTAAAGTATGCGTTCCACCTTACTTTCCTGTTGTTCCTGCTCCTGCAGATGGATAGCTGTGCTCAGCACAGGCACTTTCTGCTCCTGGAGCCTCCAGGCAGTCTGTGCCTGGGGCTGCCTTCGGTGCCTGCCACGCAGCAGGTGAAAGTCTATTACAGCTCTGGCCAGGCAGCTGCAGATGGCTTTGTGTCTCTGTTTTCCCTTCAGGTGAAACAAAAGCCAGCTCAAGCAGTGAGAGAAAGGCATTTTTCCTCGTAGGCAGAAGTCTAATGCAAACAAGTGGCTGTGTCGTGAGAGCGAACAGGAATCATCAGTCTCGGGGAGGAGATGTGGGCTGAGAGAGCTGAGCCGTGCACGTAGCTTGGATGAGGTGTGAGGTAGAAATCAGTCTGTCATGCACCACAGGGAGCTTCCTGCTGCAATTTGCACCTTGGAAATTCTTTCTTGGATTATTTGGAAGAGGACTAGGCCAGGCACTGCTCTTTCCAGCCTCTTGTGAGCTCTGAATTCCACTCAAGAGCCCAAAACAACCTTGTGTTTCCTTGAAAACACTGCCCTGTGCTGAATGGGAGTTCACTCCCTCACTAGCGTCTCACCAGCTGCCATCACAAAAATCAGGTTTCAGACACAGGGAATGCCTGCTCTATATTCTACTTGCACTTCCAAGAACTTCCCTCTTTTAATGGCCAGCTTGGGCATTATGAGCTCCATATGCTTATGCAGACTGTCTAGAAGCTTTTAGACTTGTGAGGAGGCACTCATGAGCTAAATTTGGAGCCATTAAGCCACAGCTCTTCTCCTGAGAGAAATTTTCCCAAAACAAAAATGGGATTTGATCAAGATGTTCCTGTTTGCATTGCAGCTTTCATTCTCTGGAGGGTTATTTCATTAACATGTGACATTCTCTGTGGATTTGGAGAGGTGATATTGAAA
The DNA here is from genome assembly GCA_013397115.1 of Edolisoma coerulescens. Lineage (NCBI taxonomy): Eukaryota > Metazoa > Chordata > Aves > Passeriformes > Campephagidae > Edolisoma > Edolisoma coerulescens. Next base: position 1,164,922 of record VWZW01004140.1, read on the forward strand.
ATGGACATAAAGGAAATTGGGCAGATATAACATTCCTGTGTTGGCTGGGAAGGAATTGGGCATTAAAGGGATGGGGCACTAAAAGATGGAGAGGAGCTTGGTGGGGTTATAGTGAGAGAGAGGCAGCAGCTCGTGTTTGGAGTGTCCTGTACCTTAAAGGCATCTCGAGACCTTTCCTCTGATTTTGGGACATTGAATTGAGAGGAGCTGGTTCTTGAGGGGCCCAAGGTCCTTTCCTTCCCAGATGGGAAATTATTGAATAATAGAGTTGTTGAGGTTAGATGGTGTCTCTAGAGATCCTTAAATATCTTCTCTGTCCTCAAAGCGGGGTCAGTTGGAGCAGGTTGTTCTGGGCCTTGTCTAATTTCAAATATCTCCAAGGATGGAAACTCCACAGCTTTTTTTGGCAAATCTGTTTTAGTGTTCAGTCAAGGTTGTGCTAAAAATTAGTTCTTACATTTAAATGGGAATAACAGCATTTCACCTTTTCCTCCTCTTGTCCTTTCACTGGACACCAGCGAGGAGAGAGTTCAGTTCCTCCATCACTGCTGCTCCCTTCTCTAAGCGAGTCGGCCGTACCTGTGGCACAGCCCTGACACTGCTGCTCACAACAGCCCCTTTAGCACAACTCCTTGGTGTCTTTATCTCCTTTTGATATTTTGCCTAAATCTCTCTTTTCTTCCACTTACCTGTTGTCACACTCACGGGCTCTCAGACTTTCTCTCACCATTAGCTCACCTTTGATTTCTTTTACCCTGCTGTTGGCACAGGGCTGAAACCAGACTCCTGTATCTCCCTCATGAACATCTGCTTCGCTTCTGTCAAACTGGTGGTCAAATCTGAAAACAGATATAAGTGAATCTGTGGCAATTGGCCTGTTAGTGAATGGAAGTGTGGGTGGGGATCAGTCACACCTAGATGAGAATTCTGGAGCTGATTTATAATGGGAATTCAAGGCCATTTAAATGCTATAACAATAATCAGAGTGGCTGTGATCCTAAAGCTCATCCTTCATGGACATAGGAGGGAGTTCCCACAGAAGAATTCCTGCTTTATCTTCTCTACCCTTCCCCTAATAAAAATTTATTAGTATCTATGTAAAAAGATTGAAGTTACATTTTAAATAATAATCAAAATTCAAATCTTTATTCCTTTAAAAGCACTGTCTAAATAAACCTGGGTATTTCAGAGCTGTGACATTACTTAAGAGCTTTGGGTGCATTATCTTGGCAACCTTTGTGAGGTGTTATTAACAGAGCTGCACAGATTCCCAGAGGAGCAGCTGCAGTTCAGGAGGAGAGGGTTGGGATGAGGACACAAATCACAGAGCTCCAACCCCTCATCAAAATAGGTGGAGATATTTAAAGAGGAATTGGTAAATAAAATAACTGCTCAGAATAAATAAGGAGGGGGAAAGCTCTCCCCTCCTTATTTTTACTATGAAGTACAAAATAACTGTTTTCTTGCATGTCACAGCACATCCAAAGCATGTGATTAATCAAGGAATGATTAACCCTTGCTGTCCCTGGCAGGTCAGAAGGCTCAGGAGCGTTTTCTGCAGCTGGCAAAGGCAGGTTCACACCTCTGACCTGCCAGATTTAACCTGGGAAAAGCCCACAAATGGCAGAAGTGCTGCACGTCTGTACATCCCTTCCTGTGTGTTACACACCTACTCCCTGCAAAATCTGCTTCTGTCCTTCATTAGGATAAATAAGTTGCTGGTAGAGTAGTTTTTATTGGCCAGATGTGCCCAAACAGCTGGAGCTGCCTCACTGCTGCTATGTCAATGCCTTTCCCACTGATTGGGTTTTTTCTCCTTTAATATTCCCATTATGACATATTTTTAGCTTAATTAGCAGCAGTCCTAATTTGCCTTTTTATTTTTTTCTTGGCATTTGGAGGCTGCAGGAGAGGCACTGGGGAGGGCAGTGGGTCTCTTCCCAACTTCAGCACAGTTGGCAGTGCTGAGTTGATACTGAAGAGCCATGGAAACTAACTCTGTAAATAATTTTTTTTGCTTCTCAGGGCAGGCTTTTCCTATTTTCCAGGTATTTTCTCAGTTGTACATAGCATGTGTGCTTCTGGAGTCAGGAACAGCAAAGTCAGCAGACTCCATCTTTGGTAAAATAAACCTAAGTCAAAGACACCGTGTTTTCCATCACGATTTCCAGCAGTTATCTGTCATCCCTAGTGCCTTGTTTCCAGCTGTGCCCAACACTCAGTCCTTAAGAGAAAGGCAGTGCTCCTCCCACCAAGGCAATCCTTTGGATAAAATAATCCTGTCATGATCTGCTTCCTCCAAGTGCAAATCTGAGTGTGAATCTGTATTTTCCTGTCTATATACTACGAGGAAAAAAATGACATTTATGCCATTCTACTTTGTCAGTGTTAGGTGCAAGCAATTATTTCAGCTGATGGATCTGCTTAGTCTCTAGGAGCTGCAGCTCTTTGATATCTAGTGAAAGTATCTGCCACTTTCAGTGCTTTACATCTTCAAAGCGCTGTATAAACACTTAATTTAGTACAGAACCCACTAGGGATGGTAAATGAATGAAGAATGTACAAACTTGCAATTAGAGGACTAAAAGGCCTTTCAGGGAGTTGGTGGAAAGTTACTCTTGCTTTACATGGCATGTAATTTAGGCCAGTGCTGGTTTGTACCTGCATATTGCCTGTTGTAAGGGACACTTCTGGTCAGATGATGAGATTAAAAGCTCATCCACCATCCTTCACCTTCTTTTCAGCCATTCCTTTTATCCATGTGGAACACCACGCTTGATCCCCTGATAAATACAGTGGATATACCAGGAAGGGCATTTGCTGGCCCACGAACTTCCAGCTGAACCAAGCAAAGCAGCTGGACTTGGTGCTCTAAAGGGCTCTTTCCAACCTCAATGATTTTATGATTCAATGAAAAGCCAAAGTTTCATCTTAAAAAATTTCACTGCTGATCTTGTACCCCGTTTCATGGTCCTGAGTGACCTTTTCCTGGTTTTGCCAGTGCCAGGGTGTCTGGTTCATGGTGCTTTGTTGCAGTGCTGAATGAAAGGTCCTAAGGAGCCTGTGGCTTAGTTCCAGTGGATTTCCAGAGTAGAGCAAATACATTTTCAGAGTCAGATCTGAGAGCAAGTTGGGGCATCTGGAATAACAATTCTTCTCTTCTGTCCCTGCTTGCCTCTCTTTTGCCTTCAGTCAGTGTTCTCAGTGTTTTCTCAGCATCGAGTCTGCTCCACCCAAAAAAGTGTTTATTCCAGCTCTTGGGATCATTATTGTTACCAAATAAATGGCAAAGGTTAATAAAGGGGAGGGGGTGATGAGTGAGCTTAATTTGTTGCAATTAAAAATGCTGATTCCTAGCCAGTTATGGGGACTGGAAGTGTTAAACTAACTCCCACTGAACTTCCAGAGAGCTTCTTTTATGTTAATCCAAGCAGAGACATGGGAGAGAGGGGTCTGTCTCCCAGGGCCCAGGATGTTTTGTGTGGTGCTCTCTGCTGTGTTTTGCAGATCACTCTGGGCTAATTCTCTGCTGCAGCTTCCAGTAAATAAATACCTATGGAGGCACAATTAGAGACGGGGCTCTGAGTGGTCACTGCTGGCTCCCAGGGCTTCAGCACAGGTTTTGGTGTGACCTGGGCTGGCACTCAGAGTCCTGGGAGCTGAAACTCATCAGTGCCTTTCTAGCACTGGCAGCTGCTGTGCACATCCAGCTCCCAACCACACAGCTGTACTTTAAATCAATGAAAGGCTCAGAGCAAACAACTTTGAGCTCGTGCCCAACAGACATGGTACACAGCAGGATATATTTTTGCTTTATGACATCTGATTCTCAGAGGTGTTTCCATTCTCCTGCAAGTGTTGGGTTTGATGTGGTTTAGTCATCAGTGCCCCCAAGCAGCTGTTTCCCATTGCTGTGCTCTGAGTCCCTCATGGGTTTTGTAGTAAAAACCCATCACGAATTACCTTGCTAATCTATCTTTTGTAAATACCACTGCAAAAGAGGCAAACTTTGTATGTGTGCATCCTTTCATTATTATGATAATTAATTTCAATTTATAACTAATTAATGCTGTTCTACGTCTAACCTGCCCCCTATTAGCAGTAGCAAGTGGGAATCGGTGAATGTGTGAATTGCAGATGCTGGGCTGTGCACAAAGAGAACTCCCTGGCAGTAGGCCCTTTGCAGGGGCAAGGAGCTGCCTCTTCTCTTCCCTCCCGTCCCATTGCTGTAAACCGTGATGGATACGTTGGGCTTTCATCACTGTGAGGTGCGAGGAGGAAGGTGAGAAGTGGGAATGCCTTGTAATTAAAAGTAACAATTTAAGCTGACAGTGTGATCAGAAATGCAAACCTGCCTGGTGGAGCAAAGAGAGGGGAGGAGGAACTCAAAATCTTGCTGTGCACAGGTGCTCTTTGATCTCAGCTCTAATTCAGAGCAGCCCAGTCCTGCTGCAGGTGGCATTAGATAAGAGGATGAATTCCCTGGATAGATTTTGCTGGCACTCTGAAGCGATTAGCTTTTGCTTGTTTGTAAAGTGAACATAACCAGGTACTCCCCCTCTTCCCAAAAAAGGGTTTGAGACATCGCCATCTCCCGAATGGATTAATTATGGTTTCATCTCCCTCCTGGATTAATTATAGAAGTCTATGCTACTGGGTTTGCTAGGGGGGTTTCTTGTTCCCTTTCTCTCTTTCTCTCTTTTTTCTTTTCTCCCCTGAAAGGTGCTCCTGAACTGAAATCCCTCTTAATGGGTGTAAAGCAAAAAGTTCAGAAACTCTGTAACATTATTAGACTGAGACCCAGATAGTTTCAGTTCAAGGGCCAGGAAGTTCCTTGCTGGTATGTGATGGCACTCCTGAAGGTGGAGGAGGAATGGGGCAAGACACAAGAGTGCTTGGGGGAAGCAGAGCTGCTGTTCAGGGCTGGGAATGCTGCACATCCTGCTCGGTGCTACACCATTATTTTCCAGACTGTCTTTATAATGGAATACAAATCTCTGTGGCTGCTTTTCTGCTTTGTCCTAACTTTGTGCCAAATGACCCCTGCAAGGAATAATGATGTGCATTAGGAGCTGCAGCTGGGCCCCTGCAGCAGCAGAAGCTGCTCTGGCTCTGTAGAGCAGGTGAGGCAGGTATGACACTGCTCAGGAAGGCAAACCTGCAACCCTGTGCTAAAGCCTCACCTTAACAGGTATTTTCTTGCTGGTGATCTGTAGGCTTGACTGAACACAGCCTGGGAGGCAGAGGAGAGGTCTCAGTCTGGGGGAGAGGTGTGCTGCTCCATCGGGGTCAGCTCCTAGGGCTGGAGGAAAGCTCCTGCTGCAGCTTAGAAAATGCCCATTTTAAACAAACCTCCTTTCTCTGTGAAGAAATTCACAGCTAAAGAGAGGCAAGAGTTGAGGCCACTTTCTCATCTAGTTTGTCCTTGTTTTGTATGTTCTTCAAGGCAGATCCGAGGACCCTTCTGCAGAGTGCCCTGGGAAGCGCTGGGATTGCGTTTGGAGCTGTGGCTCACCCGAGTCCTTACCTCCAGCAATTAGTTTAACAAATCAGCTTTCTCAAGATCCTCAGCCATTTGCTGCCTCACAGTGTAATTGTGTGTGACTGTTCCTCATTAGACAGCAATATTACCTCCAGGGAACGAGGATTTCAGCCTGGGATGAATCAAACTTTGGCAAATGTCACTGCTTTTGTCAGGACTGAAATAAACGAGCCGGCTTCGAGCGCGCGGCTCTCAGCACCTGGGCATTGTGTCCCTGGCTGCCAGGGGGGGAGGCAGGGAAGCTCTGACAAAGCTGATGCTTGGAAACCCCGTTCCTTTCCCGTGGAGCAGGAATTCAGAACCTGGGTGATGCTGGAGAGTGTTTTATTGTGCACAGTTGGGTTGCACTGGGGACCACTTGGCAGGGAAGACTCATTTGTACCAACGCTGCACAGGCTGCCAAACTTGTTAGCAGTTGTGTTTTAGGATCTGCACATCTGTGATCCTGACTGGGTTCCAAGCTATTTAGCCTATTTGTGCAGGAATGCAAGAGGTAAATTCCAGCTTTGAGCCTGAAGGTTGCAGTTCTCCCTTAGGTTCATCTCTGCAGGGGAAGGTGGGAATCCTCCTCTGTTTAGGGTTTTAACAGAAGGGGGGTAAAGCCCTGCTTTGCTCACTTCATCATATATTATATTATCATTTTATTTATACTTTGTTGTATTCATGCAAATCTGTTCCAGACAGTGGATTTTTATCTCCAGGGTCCGAGCACAAGAAGTTAATGAACCGTTTGAACTCCAGTAACCACTGCTGTCTGTAAACTGAATAACCCAGGCTGCAGCTGCCTGAGCTCCCCTGAGTGCTGCAGAGGGATTGAAGGGGCGGCAGGGAGAGGAGGAACAGGGGAGTTCAGAGAAGCAAACTGGCCTGAGATTTTTTTTTTTTTGCTTGTTTTAGCAGTAGTTCAGACTTTAGGGTTGGTGCCCTCCATTTGAAGCAGAAAGCAGGAAAAGCAGAAGGACCCAGTGTAGGTAATTTGTCCCTACAAAAGGAATTTGTTTCTTTTGGGCTTGGAGGATATTTATCAGGAGATGTCAGAATATAGCTGAAACTGCCTGGTGACTGCTTGAATTTTTTCTGTAAATCTCTGGATGTGCTTTGTGGATAGATAAGGGATTGGAGTTTCCATGCCTCAGCCTGGATGCTCCTTGCAGCACCTGTGTGCTCCAGAGGATGCCTGGTGTTGGGATCAGGCCAACAGAACCACTGCCTTCTAATGCCCTGACTTTTTTCAGAGATTACTGCAATTCTCACATCATTCTCTGCTGTTTTACATTACCAGTAAATGGATTTTTCCTCACAGTCCGGAGGTTTCCAAACACAGAAGAGCAAACAGGTATTTCTATTAGGATACCAAGTGGCTCAGCTTGTCCTCCTTAGTGGTAGAACTTTGGGCAATGAAAATCTTCAACTCTGCTATGGTTATGAACTAAAAAAAACCCAAACAAAACACAGCAAAAGAAAAGGAAAGAGGCAACAACAAAATATCAAAACAAAAAAGTGGAGAAGACTATTTACAAGAGCATGGCTTCCTACTGCCAGAGGGCAGGGTTAGATGGGATTTTGGGAAGGAATCCTTCCCTGTGAGGGTGGGGAGGCCCTGGCACAGGGTGCCCAGAGAAGCTGGGGCTGCCCCTGGATCCCTGGAAGTGTCCAAGGCCAGGTTGGATGGGGCTGGGAGCAGCCTGGGATGGTGGAAGGTGTCCCTGCCCATGGCAGGGGGTGGAATGAGATGGGCTTTAAGGTCCCTTCCTACCCAAACAATTCTATAATTCTAATGGAGCTCTGTCAGTTCAGGATGGCCAAGCACAGGGAGTCTGGTTATGGCTGTTCTAAGAATTGAACTGGTCCTCTCAAAGTTTTGGTCAAATTTCAGCAGATGGGTGGGGTTTGTTTGGCTTCTGACCCCCGAAGAGTGAGATCCATATCTGTGAGGTGTCTGTGTCATGGACAGCTGCCCTGGAGCAATTCCTCAGCTCCCTTTAGAGCCCCTGGAGAGGAGTAGGTGTTCTCAAGGATGATCCATCTCACCAAGGCATCTCCAGGAGGATGGGCTGATATTCAGAATAAAAGTGTCAGTTTCTCTTCACTATCTGCAAAGAGAGCAGAGGTGATGTGGGTGTGTGTTATAAACATCTGAGACCCGGATAAATCCCACCTGATGTGATCTCTGTTCCTTGCTGAAGGTGGTGGGATTTCAAATCATTCAGTCTGATGTGAGGGATGTTCATCCTCACCAAATCAAGCCTGAACTGCCTGTGTCAGATGTGGAAGCAGTTCCACTTTTGTCCTAAACTTCTCTGGATGGTGAATGCGTTGCTTTTATGCGTCAGGTGAAAAATAATTGCTGTTTGAATTATGACAGTAAGAAAAAAAAAACATATTCTTTTGATCTCTACAATGAAACAGGATGTGGAGATTTGGAATGAGCCACAGTCCAGTGGTATTTGAGCACATCTCAGTGTATCAGCTTAAAAGCTGGATAGATCCAGATATTCAGAATTCTCAAAGATCTCACTTTGTTACGCTCATTTTAATGCTTTTCCAGGGCACCCCAGTTCATTCTCTTCCTTGCATTTCAGATGCAAAGCATCCGGTTTAAATACAAATTAGTCTGAAAACAATCCTCTTTTTCCTTTAAATTTTAAAAGCTTGGGTTTAGCTTTTAGGCTCATTAATATTCACAAACGCTGCTTAGTTAAGCTTGCTTTAATTTCTCTGTGTGCTTTGTTAACAGGGATTATAGTGATGTTTGCATTTGCATGCGTGACTTTTAGTATTGTGCAAATTTTGGTCATTATTATGGAAAAAATGTTGAAAATCTGCCTCAGTCTCTCCTGTACTTTCTCTAACTCTTGTACTTCTTGATAGCTTTGTGAGAGCGTTTCTTTCCATATTTATTAGGTGGATTTTGCATTTCTCTTTGAAAGGTGTTCGAGAGTTTCTGAACCCCAGAGGAGAAGGAGACTTTTGGTCTCCAGGTACGCCTTTGGCACTCGGCATCGACAGGGGAACGCTCCCCTTCAGATTTGGAAATCACATCAGCCTTGGAGCAGTCCCAGATTTGCACAGCCTTTCCCTCAGCCGCTGGGACACTGTCAGCGCTTGTCACCAGCCTTGGCCAAATGAGCTGGAAAGCACAGCAGCCTTTTCCTAATGATGTTGTGGAGCCAAAGCCTGCTCCCAGCTAAACACCTGGATCTGCAGGCGGTGCCTGGCTGCCGAGGCTCCAGAGTGTTTACAGAGGGATAATCCCTCCCTGCTTTTTTCCCTGCTTAACTCCAGACGTGTTCAGCGTGGTTGGAAAGCGGCAGAGGAGCGACTCTGGCAGCTCCAGCCCTCCCTGTGCTGGGAGACTGCTCAGCCTGAGCAGTGCTGGCTGCTCCCTGGGTTACCCAGGGCTGTGTCCCAGCCCTGTCCTGCTGCAGGGATGGGGGACAGAGCTCCTCTGTCCCTGGCTGGGGAGGCAGTGAGTGCCCAGCCCCTGGGGCACTGAAGCGCTGAGACCAAGACTGATGCCACCAACTCATCTCAGGGCAGCAACCATTGCTGTTGTTGGGTTGGGATGGTTGGGATCACCTTCGGAAAAGCAGGAAGATTCGATTTAATTTCCTTTTCTTCTTTTTCCTGAATCACAGCTTTAATGTAGAAACTTTAGGTTTGGTTAGTTGGTTTTTTTAAGTAGACCAACATTTCCAGGACACATGACTGTCATTGTAGTGCCTTCTTAATGCTTATTTTTAAAGTTCATTTCAGCTCTCTAAGCCAAGTCTTCATTTTTGTTAGGTGCCACTGGCACCTTGATCCTTTACTCCTGGGGGGAAGGACAGCTTAAACTGGCTGGATTTTTATAGGAACTTGATGACAGAAAAGAGTTTGGAGCTGAGACAAATCCCAAAGCTTCTCATTCACAGAGCACATGTCACAGCTGCCCAGGCTGCTGGGTGTGACAGCCCCTCTACCTGGGGAAAACTCACCACTTCTCTGTTGGAATTGTGTGATGTCACACAATGTCAGTGAGAGGAGGGAGGTGTTATAAACCTTCTCTTCTGAATCTTGCAGGGTTTTTTGCCTGCCTGTTCTTGCGCTGTAGCACAGTTTATTTTCTTCCCCTGTCCTGTCAGCCTGACTTAGAGCAGCGCTGTAGCATGGCTTTCCTGAGAACTTTGGCCTGGATCTGTAGAGAAGCAGTTTCTGGCAGAATTTGTCCACAGAGACCTTTCCCTCTTGTATTAATAGCATAGACAGCTCTGTCAGTCTTTGGAGGACCTCAGGTTATGGGGTTTTTGTCACATCTTGGCTAGCAGGAGCATCCAGGTGTGTGCCTGATTAACACTACCATGAGCTGCTCCTGTTTTAAGCCATACAGGGACATCAGTGCCTGAGCAGAGGTCGTGTCAGAGCACCAGGGCTAAGCTTGAGCTGAGCAAAGCTGCTCTTCTTTTCTCTGGGCTTTTTAGCTTGAACTTGGTGCAAGTGGCTCTTGGAAAGTGTGAGAGATGGGGGAAGGAAGAGAATAATTGGCCATGTCCTACAAGCAACTTGCCTTGCAGGTGAAGAGTAGCAGAACACAGATCACAAAACCCTAAAATCTCCCAACTCACAGATCAGCAGCCAAGTGAAAGTTGTACATCCAGGAACTTGCCATGCAAAGGGAACTGCTTTTTCTGACTTGTTTTGACTGCATCTCGCATATTGCACCTTCCCTTGGAATCTTTGACAATGTGTTCCCCCTAGTCTGTAATTTCATGCATCCCTGTAATTTATCACTTGTACAGTTTTGGCTTGTGTAGGAAGAGATGCAGTAGGATCTGTAAATCAGATAAAACATTACTGTGATCATGCAATAAGGGAAACCTTCATTTCATACAATGTCTTCAGTGGCTCTTGGGTGTTGTTTTTTGAGGGGTGAAAGGTCTTAAGGGGAAAAAAATGCAATGGAATTCTCTGAGACCACCTTTTGCCTTTGGATTTGGCAGGAAATAATTCATTAATTGAGTGCCAGCTATGTGCCCAGTCCCACTGCTGTGGGATGTGTCACAGGAGCGAGGAAGAAACAGCAGAGGAGAGTCCTGGTGTAACTCTTAGGGATGTTCTCTTTCCCACTTCAGCTAGAAAGGTGCTGGGGGTTAATGTGTCTTAGGATTTGTTTATTTATTTATTGAAATTCGATCTGATGGATTTAGGGTTTTCCATTATCCGTGTCAGTGTCTAATCCTTTGTTGAATCAGTAGCAGGTTGCAGTTCTTTGTTTGCTCCAATTTAATAAATCATGGGAAAGGTTGGCAGGGGGGATAATAATTTCTGGACCTCTTTGACTTAGAGTGCTTCCTCCAAAGTCTCATTAAGCTAATCTGTCCTGCTCAGAAAGAGGTGGGAACCTGAAGGTAACTGAAAAAATTGAAGATAGAAAGCAAATAATCCCTTTATTTAATAGAAGTACCAATTAAAACTTAGTTTCATGACAGTCCCATTTGTAGTTTTGGGCACCGTTCTGAATTTGTGAAGGAGATGCATGTATGTTTTCCTTGCTCTTGCCTGTTTATCTGCTTTATAAAGTCAAGTTATGGTGAATATTACTCTGGAGAATCTTGAAAATTTGTGTGGTATCTACCCCTTTAAGTGAAATTTGTAAACCTGGGAGGTGCAGCTTGAAAACTATGGGTTGTTATCAGTTGTTCTCTGTTAAATTTCTTCCTAAGGATTCAATTTCCTACTTTTTCTCTATATTTGTTGCTTTTTCACTGCAGTTCCTGCTGACCCTGAACCCAGCTCTGGTCACAGATGTATTTTCATGAGGTCTTTGTGGAGCCCTGGTGACTGTGCTGCTACAGATCAGCATGGAATGGTTTGGGTTGGAAGGGACCTTAAAGCTCTTCCAGTGCCATGGGCAGGGACACCTTCCACTGTCCCAGGTGGCTCCAAGCCCTGTCCAGCCTGGCCTTGGGCACTCCCAGGGATCCAGGGGCAGCCCCAGCTTCTCTGGGCACCCTGTGCCAGGGCCTCACCACCCTCACAGGGAAGAGTTTCCTCCTCATGTCCAATCTAAATCTCTCCTCTTTTAGTTTAAAACCATTCCCCCTTGTGCTGTCACTGTCTGTCAAAAGTCACTCTCCAGCTTTTACTGGTTCTCCCCTTAAGTACTGCCAGGCCTCAATGAGGTGTCCCTGGAGCTTTCCCTTCTCTGCATGTGTCACAGGGAGTGGATTTTGGGTTGGGATTTGTGTATTCAAGTGAATAAACAGATGCAAAAACTGGTTCTCTTCTTGAATTTCAAACCCATAATACTTTTGGGGCCAATGTTGCACTAAAAAATCATTGCTGGCTCTGGCATTGGAGTTTCTGGCTTTCAGATCCTGATTTGTTTGGGTTTTTTTTTTTTTGTTTGGTTTTGTCATTTGAGTAGCTCCAGCAGAGTAGTGGTTGGAGATCAGTGCTGTAAGAGGCAAAGCACTTTATCCTGTCAAATACATGCATGTGTGTTTTTGAGTCCTGCTGACTCAGATCAGAGTGCTTGAGATTACATAAAGGAATATCAATAGAGTTTAAAAGACTTGAATTAAAACAGAGAATTTGTCACTCCAAGATAAAGTAAAATAATGATGTTTTGAGATTTAAAGTTTAACAAAACAAAATGGTTGGAATTGCAAAATCATAGAGCATCACCAGTATGGAAGTAATGAAAGAGGCAGAATCATTAAATCTTGCACAATTTGTTTTGGTGCAGCAAGCCCTGCCTTGCTGGATTGGACTGGAATAAAGGATGACCTGAGAGGTGGCTGCTGAGGCTGTGAAAAGACCTTTTTCAGATATGCTTCCTTCTCCTTCCCTCTGCACCCATAAGAGCTGTTCATACATCTTACCTAAATAGAAATGAATCATTGAATAACTGGCAGAAATGTTAACTATCTTTTATTTAGGGTCAATGAGTCTTCACTGGGGATAGTTTTTGTTGTGGCATTATGGGGTGGAAAAAGCCACCTACGTAGTCCCAGTAGTAAGGGATTAATTACCTGAAACTTCACTGCTGCAGAGATTTTCTTTGTTTTGATTTTAGCATTTAAGTTTTATCAAAGCTACAAGGTATTATTTGCATCCAGAACATCTGAACACGGGAACGATTTTGAGCCTGAGGCTTAAGGGATGTTTGTGCTTCTATGTGAGGCTTAATGTAGCATCAAGGTTTAAGAATTGTTGTGTGTGGGACACATTGATTTATTATTGTCAGAGAAAAGAAGGAATCTAAGAAAAAGGGAATAAAGATCCTGTAAGAACAGTGAAAACATCCAGTTGCACAGATGTGTAAACTGCAAAGCTGAGCACAGGTAAAGATGGGATTATTGTTTCTGAAAACACGTTGCAATTATGCACTCTGCTTTGGAGACCGTAAGTCCTTTCATATGCTTTCTCATTCTGAGATGAAAACTGCTAAGCAACAGAACAGTTTAGCTGTGCACTAACAGGATTTCTCTGATTACATAGAAAGGTAATTGCAAAATCAGGTTATTTTTTCTTAAAGGAACAAAAATAAAACGTGCTTCCAAAGCAAAATCACCATTTTCTAGGTTTAATAAAGTTCTGAAATATTTTTCTCTAGCTAAACCTTCTCATTCATGTGCTTTATATCTTCAATTTTATGTATCCCATGCAGGGATCAGTGTTGCCAGACTTGTTCTTATGAACCTGTGGTAACGCTGAAGAAGGGGAGATTTAGATATTTAGAAGAAATTCTTCCCCACCAGCTTCTGGCACAGGGTGCCCAGAGAAGCTGTGGCTGCCCCTGGATCCCTGTGAGTGTCCAAGGCCAGGCTGGACATTGGGGCTTGGAGCAACCTGGGCTAATGGAAGGTGTCCCTGCCCATGGCAGGAGGTGGCACTGGATTAACTTTTAGGTCCCTTCCAACCTAAACCATTTTACATTTCTGCTTTGAGTTGGTTTTCTTAAGACAGCTGGGAAAACTGGCTGGGTTGGAAATACAAACCTTCAAGCCTGAGTGAACTGGAAATGAGACTCCTGTGTGGATTGTGGTGAAATCTGGAGCTGTGAGATTGAAATGTTTATCTTTTTTTCCCTTGTCTTTGAGTTGAGTGGAGTTCTTACAGCTCAGGAACATTTGAAATGTTGTAGAGCAGCCAGAAAAGATTAACCAGTTTATTGAATCCTCTTTTCTTTTGCCACAGTAATCACTTTTACTTGAAACAAAGCAATAGTTTAAACTATGGATTATTATACTATCATAAGAAAATGCTTGTTAAGAATGAAAGAATTATGTTATCTACAGTAAGACCATTTTAATATTCCGTGGCTCTGTAGGCTTGAAATCTTAAGTTATTGCCTTAAAATCCTCTCACATAAAATCCATAAGCTCGCTGAAGGAAGGGTTCTTGTTTCAGTTCTCTCAGAAGTGGGTGTTCTATTGTGCTCCCCTTCAGCATGTCACCATCCCAAGGAAAACCTCCTGGGGTGTATTATGGGATGGGCTGTGTCACACCTCTGGGACCTCACTTTTCTAAACAGAAGAAGCTTTTGCAAAATTGTGAGAACAGTCCTTAAAACTCAGTCACAGGAATTAGGCCCAGGAGGGACCATCCAGTGCTACTGCATCTTGTGGTAGTCAGACTACTGGTTTGCACTTATTTTCCCTCACTCAGAGCCAAAAAAAGCACTGTAGCTCTTACCAAACCTAGCTTATGTTTTGTCTAAACATATCTTTTGGAAACCTTTCATCTCAACCTTCGAGATATGGCAGCTCCAGTCCTTCCCTTTCCACCAGTGGTTAATCACCCATCTACTGTAAAAAAAGTCTCCCTTCTTCCTCATTTGAAGTTGTCTGAGACTCTGTGGAACAGCAGCTGTGAATCTGACAGAAGAGTGTTTCATGATCTTTCCCTGAAGTGATCTAATAATATTTAACATCTGTGGACCACTCGGGCTGCCAAGATTTTTAAAAGCCTGCAGTGAGAGAGTTTGCGTTATAAAGGACACCCCACTTTTGTGCTGCTCTCATACACGCACACTGGATGACTTTTTTAGAAATCAGGTAACATTTTGGTGTGCTTGCAGGTTTGCTGGACATTTATTGAGCTCTGCAGTATCAGTGCAAACATGTATTTGCTGTGTGTCTTCATCTTCCATCCCTGGATGCATTCTGCATTCTCTGTCTGTCCTAGAAAAAAAACTAGCTTGGGCAGAAATAGTAACTAGGTTTGGGCAAATGTTGCAAGTGTTTTTCAGTCCTAGAAAATTTGAAACCTGGAGGGTGTACTAGTTTGTGCTTGAATTCAGGACTGGCTTAAAAAACCCCAAACAAATGAACAAATAAAATAGAGTCTTGTACCACAAACAAAGGTTTGCAGCAGGTGTGTTCGTGCTGCTTCATTTTGCTTGTCATAAATAAGAGTTTTGGTGGTACTGGAAGTCAGAGCTTGTTGTTTACTGAGACACATGTATTTGGAGGCAGGATAGAGGATTTGTGCCTGGAGGTTCCACGTTGTCGCTTCCTGGGTTTGTGAGATGCCCCAAAGAGCCTGGGAGGCAGGATGGTGCCAGCAGAGCTCCTGGGAGAGGAGAGTGGCTTTGGGGAAGTGCAGAGGGATGTGAGCAGTGTCTGAGCTCATCAGCACCACAACCATGTGAGCCCCAGAGCTCTGCCAGGGCTGGGACTGCTGGAGGAGAGAGCAGGGGGTGAGGGGATGAGAGCTGGGTACCTGAGCCTGCTGCAAAGGCAAATAGGGCTGCTGGTTCGTGTGTTAACCAAGTTAATTTCCTGTTTGTGGGGCTTTGCTCTGCTTTGGCACAGTGTCAGATACTGCGGGGTTGGTTTGTGTGGGTGACAGCACAGGCTGCTGCGTCAGAACACCCATGAACTGAAAGGCCGACGTTGCTTGCCCTGGAAGCTGCAGAGAATGAGCCCTGTGCTCTCTGTTTGCCTCTCGGGACTCTTCTCAGGTACCGGGGGTGCTGTGGTCGCTTGGGTCCATTGTAACAAGTGTAGGAATATACTGAGAACTGGAAATGAGAGAAGGGTCCCAGTCCTGGAATTTTACTAGTTGAGAAATCTACTATCTTTGCTACTCCTAGGATTTCCACTTGCAAAGTAACTTCTCCTTTACAGGCTTAACTTCTCTAGGGCCTTTGTGTCAGGGGCACAGTGGAGCTGGAACAAGGGGATGTAAAGGTCCCTTCCAACCCAAACTGTTCTGGGATTCCATGAAATGCTGAGTATTTTTACTGTGTTGAGCCATCCTTGTGCAGCTGGGTGTCGAGGCTGCAATCCAGTGCTCATCTCTTACCTTCTCCACGGGTTCTGGGACAAGAACAAATTACCTGCTGGTAGAGAGACTGGGTGTTAAAGTGTCTGGATTCAGCTCTTTGATGTCCTCCAGAGGTTTTGTGCAAGTTTGATACAAATTTCCGTGGTGTTAAGGACATGGGAGCTACACAGGAGCTTAATGCCAGTTTGAAAAAGGTGTTAAGTGATTAGTTCCCACTGGTTTTCAGTAGGAGTTTTGTGCCTGGCTGCTGCTTTCAACCCTGCTAATTGCCATCTTACAGCTTTAGGTACATTGCTACACATAAAAGTGCGTCTTGTGGTGCTTATGTGACAGTTTTTCACTCACACAATAGGGACAATGTTTCTTCATTTCACTATAATGACGAGGGAGAGCACGTGAAAAATTGTTATGTTCCTGAACTGTGTGGAATCATGGGCTAAACACTTAAACTAATCCTTGGAGCAGCACTTGATCATAAGCAGTTCACTGCTCATAACCTCAGTTGCTTCATTTTCCCAGCAGCACCTGAAAGATTTTGTTTTTCATTTGAAAGCTGAGTTTTGTATGGAAAAAAGCCAAGTTTTGTCCTTAGCTTGCCTCTGGACCACAGGGCTATGGAGCAGAGGGAATTGCAGGGAACTACAGTTGACACAAAGGATATTGAGAGGGGAGGGGATGCTTGAATTAATTTCCTCTTGTTCCACAATACTCAACAGTCTGTGTTCTGCATCTCTGCAATCCCCACTGTGCTTCCAGTGGCTTTCGAAGGGATGGGATTAGAGGAGCAGTGATTAAGATTATCCTTTCCTTTTAATGCTTGTGTTATGTCTGTATTGGAATAGTCACTGTGATTATCCCCACACCCTGAGATTGATTTCTTGTCCTCAGATGATGGAGAAGGAGTGTGGACTTGATTGAAACGTATTGTGAGTGTCGAACAAACTCAATATTGGTTCCGAGCTCAGAGGATCTTTCTCTAGGCATTGGTGTGATATAAAATCTTCTTGTATTTTGCCTTTACATGAAAGATCTGCCTCTGGCCTTCAAATACAATATTTTGGTCCATTCCTGCTCTTGGCTTCCTGTAATGTTTCTTGAAGTGGAATTAGTTTTTTTTCAGATTTGAAGGGCTGTTTTGTTGGATACCAGTCTGTAATGCGTTTAGCTTCAAATTATATTAAAGTTCAGTGAAGCTGAATCTGTTTTTATTTCTCTGCCAGTCAAATCAATATCCTTCATCTATTTGCCAATGGCAGGCAGGGAAAAAAGAATGGTTTATGTGGGTGGCAGTGCCTTGATTGGCACACGAGAGGAACAAACAGGAGCAGATAAATTGTTTTCTATTTTTCGTGTTTCTTTGTTTTCCAAGTTCCAGGGTTTTTTTTCAGTAGGGTCTTAAGCAGTTCTCAGAATGATGGCATTTCAACTGCTGAGGAACACGTGCTCTGTCAGTGTTTGTTGTCAGCTGTTCCCTAGTGAAATCCTTGAGGACCCCTTGCTGCTGCAGGTGTCCCTGGTGCTGGCACAGTCGATTTCCCTGGTGACACCTGGATCCTCACTCAAAGGTTGAGTTCACTTGGAAAGAAAAACATGAATATGACCAACTGCTTAAATCTATTCCTGCCTAGAAGAAATGCTAAGAAAGCCTCTTTCATTCTGAAAGTGACAGAGTTGTGGTATTTTGTTATTGCTCATTTTGAGTCAGTTAAAGCTGAAATGCCACTTCAGTAGGCTGTGAGCAGAGAGTGGGAATTAGGAGGAAGCTGTAACGTGAGTGGTGGCAGCAGAATGGCACCCAGTGGAAGCATTAGTGGAGGTCAGGGATTTCAGAAATATCCCCATGGTGCCGTGATTCTGCTTCTGTCAAGGTCAGTGGGGAAAGGCTCCGTGGCACCACTGAGAGCCACTGTGAGCTAATGAAGAGCACTTTGACAACTCCATCCATGGAAAACCTGCTGGCTGCTCTCGAGCCCTGCCATCTCTTGTGCTCAACCAGCTCTGGAGTGCCTTGATCTCTAAATTTAACATTTCAGTTTCTAATGATGATTGTAAAACTGGTCAGCAGGATGTAGCCTTATTTTGCTTTTCTACCTGGTTATTTTCCCAGGTAAGATTCTTAATGGATGATAAATCCATTTAAAGCTTAATGCAGGATATATTCTTAGAGCTGAGATTTTTAGTGCTAAGACTGCCATGTTTAAGCTATAAACACTTATTTAAGCAAGTTTACAGATGGATGTGGATATGGGTTCTTGGTTTTCTTTATGTTTCTGTCACTGGGTGAATCCAGTATTATTTCCATTAGATTTGGTTGTTACTTTTGATTTGTCGGTGTGCATTTGAATTGAAATTGGGAAAAAATGGTGTTTCAGGATGATTAAATACATAAAGCAGTTAAACTTACTGTCTGCAGAGGGAGAAAAGAAGCTTATAAGATTTTTTTCTTTTACATTAAAATTGATTTACTAAAGTAACTTGGTAGATATAAAGTTGAAACAGATGTAATATGAGCCATGCAGGAACTTCTATTTACTTGCCTTGAGTGTGACTTAGAAGCAATGGGGGTATTTCTGGCTCTGTGGGTGGGAGAAGGTCACGAATGAGCAGGGAACTGAGGATTCCTGTGCTGGGCACAGTCCTGCCCTGCCTGGTACAGGTAATTTCCTTGGGTTGAGGAGCTTCATCCTGCTCTGGGATCAAGAGCTGTTTTCCTTTCCGATTCTCTCTCAAGTCAGTAAGCTTTTTCCTAGCAAACCATAATACCTTGCTAGTCGTCTTTAAAATGTTCTTTTGGGTGAATGCACACTCCAGATTTTTACTTAATTCCCCCATTTTCACTCTGCTGGCCTCCTGATCACCGCAAATCCTCTTTATCCCAGTGAATTGTGAATATGGAAAACTTCTTTTAAATAATGCTCCGTATGAGCAGGAGATAATTATGTTTATCTATGTCGTGCAAGCCCAGCTTTCACACCACATTAAGTCTGAGAAGTGAAGCATTTAAGAAAGAGCAGCATCACGGCTGAGCAGCAAATCTATGGGCTGTTATCACCACTGGAGAAGGATGCTCCTGCCAGCTCCCCCTCTTCCTCGCTGCTTCCTGTGGTTTTGGTCAGCAGAATTCCTGCAAGGGTGGGATGAAAGCTGGAAACTGTCTTTTCCAGCAGGGGCAAAGTTGGGTTCCTTTACTCTACAGTATCAGGACTCTTCACATGGTTTGGATTCACCTGTTGGGGCGTTTTAAGAGCTGGGGAGTGGAGCTTGCTGACACTTTACTTTCCAAACCTGTATTTTGTGGAAATTCCAGGCTTTTTCATTCTGTGTAAGTGCAGAGCTTCATCAGGCTTTCAAATAAAGCAGAAATTATCTATCGGGGAACTCTGCTACCGATCAGGAATGAAATTTATCTGCTTTTTTTATTAACACGAGGCTTAAGATTGCAGCTGCCATCCCATAAATTTTAAGTAAGGCTGCCGAAGTGGATTATTTTATACTTTGTGAAGCAGCATAGAATGCAAACGCTTAACAAGATTGGGCCCAGCAGACACATCAGGCAGCAGCTTCACAGAGCTGGCGTGCACACACTGAAGCAAAGATTAACATGGAAAGGCCAGACGTGCTTTTGAGACACATAAACCAGTATTGATTCACAAAATAGGCACCTTCAAGTGTTGAGATGAGCATCCAGACAGGTGTAGCTATGCCTGATGAAGAACAGAGGGGTTTTGCCCTTTCATTGATAAATATGTATTTAATGACTCAGGCTCACTTCTGCTCCAGAAATCAATCACAAGGCTTTTGCTCAGCCCTTTTGGTGACTTCCTACTCCTTAATGAGCAGGGTAGCTCTCCTCTCAGGCCAGGACTGGGACTCTGGATAAGTATCCTCTCTAAGTGTTGGTTTCCACCTGTTCCACGTGGTGATAATTCATAAAGGTAAATTTTGCTGTGTGTGATACAAACACAGCCAAGAGAATCTGTGCCCTGTGGTGTAACTTAAGGTGGGAGAGCCTGTGAATTCTGATGCTGTGCAGAAGGATGCCTTGGACCAGGTGCTGCTTTTGTGTTGTCTTGGAGGGAGGAATGTGGGGATTGAGATGCTCTGTTGCTGTCAACAGGTCAAGTTCCTCCTGCAGTCTATACAGATATAAAATCACTGCTTAATAAATAAATGAAGGAACTTGGATTTGTGCTGCTGTAACAAAGTAGAACATTCCTCTCTGGGCATAGTTTCTGTGCACTGGACAGACAGAGGCTCAAACACTTCAGATGTTGAAATTGTATTATTTTTTTCATGACGCTCATTTGCCAAAAAATAACCAGGAAAAATGTGGGAAGTGGTTACTGCCTTTCCATCCATCTCCAGGGGAGACAATCCCTCCTTATGTGCGAGGAGGGCCCTGAACAGCTCACCTGGAGACTTAGGAGCTCTAATGGGCTGTGTCCCTTTCCAAGGACTGGCACCCAGCTGTGGGAAAAGAGCTCCTATGGACTGGCAGCACTTTTGTAACTCCTACTCCTCAAGTCCCAGACTGAGAGCTGCTGGTATTTCTGAGGTATTTTTGAAATCTTGCCTCACATTTTGGTTTGATCTGATGCACTTAGTTTCCTTCTCACAAACATTGCCTTATCAACACAGAAATAAAGCGGAGTTTGCATTGTGTTCTTTGTCTGCTGTTGGGTTTATTGGAAGTCATAATCTAAATTGTGCAGTAAAAAAAAAAGGTAAATGTTGATACAGCATCTTCCCTTTTTAATTTCCTGCCTTTTCCCAGGACCTCAGCATCCATTGGTTGTTTTTTCAACCACTGCCACAGTAGCCCTGACCCAAAGACCACACCAAATGATGTTCCCTCTGTTTTGCCACGTCAATATTTTCTGTCTGCTGCTCTGTAAATACCTCATGTTATTAAGTCCCCGTCCTTAATTACATCTCACTGTGGCCTCCCTCCTGGGATAGGGCAAATATTTGCTTCCTTGGAAATGAAGAGAGGCAAATAAAAGAAGGATCTGCATAAGGGATACAAAGTGATTTTTTTTCCTTGTGCCTAATTAAGGTGGCTATTTGTATGTGTGTTTTAAAGCAGCCTAATTGGCCATATCATCCTGCACAACATCAGTCTTTCTTTAATTGTGCAGCATTTCTTTAATTCATTCCTGGGCTTTTGCAGAGGTGTCCTCTTTGTCAGTGTGTTCTTTCTCTGGCTACCCAGCGATGTGCATTTTTTGGTTGTGTCTGAGTATTTTAGGGGTATGACAGCCCTGGAGAGAGCACTTGGGCTCAGTTTTTGAGAACATGTGTCATGTGTGGCATTTCCAGGGTGTATTCCTGCCCTGAAGATGGACACTGTGAGGATCAGCCCAGGCTAGGTCTTTTATTTCCTGGAAGCAGAAGACAGCAGGAAAACAGTGCAGACACAGCTGGGCAGTGATAATGCCATGAAATGACTTCCCCCTATGTCCTTGTTCTGTAGCCTCACCTCTGCTTCCCAACATGAAATAAATAGAAAGAAATTAGGTATTTGATTTCTTTAAAATATCAATGCTATTGAAATCTCAGCTCAGAGATCAGAGGAGACTCGAGTGGGTTCTGTCATTTTAAGTGGCTTTGTTACCTGATGCTGAGAACAAACCTTCATCTTCATGTGAGGGTCTCAGCAGTGATTGGATCAGGCACATCTTTTATGGTGTGAGCTCCCTGAGCATCTCAGAGATCACTCACAGCACACCACTGTGTGTTTTTTGGGTCTTGGGCACGTGACAGATTTCTCTGCTGCTCTCCCCAAATCCAGGTATGGGGATTTGTTGTGGTTTTGCCTTGATCACAAAGTCTGCTCCTTTCTTTTAACTGAGGAGGTCAGAGATGGTCTTTGGCTTCCTCTGCCTTTCTTCAGTTATTTTCTGTGCACTCCAATGGCAGAGCGAGGGAGGGAAAAAGTTAATTTACAAACTTTTCAACAGACTTTGAAACCAGATCCAAAGTTAAGGGTGCAATATTTAACAATGAGGAATAAATACTGCATAGCACCTTCTTGCAGAGTAGCTTTGCTGCTGAAGATGTGTTGGGCAATGAGTTGCTCAGCTCCCTGATTTCAGTGCACAGATAAGGGGATTAAAGTTGAAAATGGACTTTTGGCTATTCTTTAAAGCTTGGTGCATCTAAAGCTGGTTCAAAAGGAATTATTAATGTCTACGTGGAGTGGGAGGACTGATCTTTTTTCTTCTTTTTTTTTTTTTAAATATAGTTTCTATTACCCCCTTTGAACACCTCAGTATAACTCAAAGAGGTCAAGACAGAGTCTTTCCTATGGGCAAGCCCTGAGGTTCTCCCACTCAGGTTGGTTGGAGTTGTCAGCTGCCAAGAGTGGGAGAGACTTCAGGCATTAAAATGGTTTCGTATTACTGGATGTGTGGAGCATCAGCTGAGAGAAATTTGTATATGAATAAAGTTTCTTGGGTAGTTTGGGAGTTTCAGAACTTGAACCATGTTTTTTCTTGTATTTCTCAGCCCATGTTGGTAAGTTTGGTTTGACTGTGTTTGCTTTGCTCTTTGCTTTGCAGCTCTTCGGGTTACAAATCTGAACCTTTTGGGAGTGCCCTAAAGTAGATCCATGATCAAAGCCATAAAGGATTTCCCTGTGTCTGCGGACACAGGGCTGGGGTCAGGCCACTGGCTTAGAGAGGGAAAATGATTTCTCACTCACTGTCAGCACTTATGATTTCCTTTAGATGACTTTTTTGAAGGGGCAGACAGGGCACCCATGACAAAGCCCCACTGTTCGTGGAGTGGTCAAGAGGAGAGAGGCAGAGAGAGTTCGTGTGGCATTGAGTCGGCGTAGAGAGAAAAGAGCTGCAGGGAGTTCTGCTGTGCCTTTGTGTTCTGGGGAGAAGAGTCTGACAAAGGAGAGGTGGATGAAGAGAAATACTAATGAATGAAATGTCACCTGTAAAAGTCAGTATTGTTTTCCTGCACTCTGTGGCAGGGAACTCTCAGCAGTGTTGGATGGATGGCAACTCCCCTGATAAGTGGAGGAGGGAACAGGGGGTTTGTTCCAGCCTTTTAATTATACACAGGACACAGAAATGTTGTATTCTCACCAGTAACTAAAGAACTTGGGGTTTTTTTACCCTTCTTGTTCTTTCTCAAGTGAGATTGCACACATCAGCAACTTGTATGTCAATTTTCATACCTCTCATATTTGAATTACAGTCATGTCTCTCTTTCCTGGACCTGTTCTTGCAGGAACGATTTACTACAAACTACTTGAATTCGATATTCTGTGAGTTTAAAACTAAGAAGATGCTGTGTATTTCTGTGAGATATCCATCCTATTTATAGTTACTACTCCTCATTGGTTTTCCCTTGCTTGAGTGCTGGGCACAAGCTGCAAATCTAAACTCCAGCAAGAGCCCTCTTCCCTCCCGAGCCAGTGGAGGCTGTTCTTGGTCAGACCCTCAGTGCTGAATTTCATTATTAATGTGAGCAATGGGACTTCTAAACTTCTACCTTAGTAGCCTCACATTAAAATATTCATTGTTCACTTTCTTAAGCTCTCTGACTCTTTCCTGATACTTCTATAAAAACAAAATACTGTCCTGGGCAGAATGTGCTCCAAGGTGAAGATGAAAAAACAAAACTCAAGTAACAGATGTCAAGGGATAGTTAATCTTGACATGGAATAATTTACTGGAAACACAGCACTGAGGAGGGCTGGATGAGAACCCATAACTGCTGATATTCTTCTCATCACAGAGGGCTGAATGAGCGTGCAAGGTAATTAATGTCAGCAGAGTGGCTCTGCTCTGATTTACACTGATGTTACTGAGCTGAAAAACCTGCCCTTAATCATACTTGAAGTCTGGCAAACTGAAAACTTTTCTTGCAGATTGTAGTTGTAACGCTTAAAGTAAAATCATAAATCTTTCTTGCCCCTGCTGCTCTCGCTGTCCTGTCCTTTCAGGTTTCTCAGGGGCCTGAGGGGGCCCCTTTCATCTCCTAATTGAGGTAAAGGGGGTTACTTTTTCTGCTGAATTCTGCTTTTACTTCCTTAAAAGCTCTTCCTTCAGGCAAGAGGCTGTGCAACACCCCCTTAATGCCAAGTGGCAGGGGTTTTCCTCACAGAAAGAAGAAAATTAGCAACATCTGTAAAACTCTGGAAGTGGATGAAAACTTTTCCATTTTCATCTAAGCCTAGTATGTATGCAGGAATTTCAGAAAAGTTGGTGTTCTTTCTCTAAGTTACAGAGAATTCCAGGCAGTTCTGGAGCTGGATGCATCCCCCTGGAGTGGACTTTGTTGTGCCCTCACATGTACATCTCCCCGCTGCTGTCTCAGAGTGTCAGCAGAGAAACTCAGCAGTTTTAGCTGTTCCCAGGAGATAACTCTAGTTTTCCTTTAAAAAGGCAAAATCTTTTGGTTTTCTTTTTTTTGTTCCCTAAAACTCTGGAGCACTGCAGGCTTTAATTTCTAGAAATTACTTTCTTAAACTAAAGTTAGTTGAAATCCATGAATTTTGCAGGACTTGGGGAAGTCATAATGCACAAATAAATCAACGGCCCTGAGCTGAAAGAGTTTGAATTGACAGGACTAGGTTGGCTGCAGAATTTTTGGGTTCTTGTCTTTTTTGAATGGAATAATTTGGCAGCATGGACAATGTTCATATTGAAAGTGCCTAGCACGTGTTCCCTGCCAAATCCTTTTTTGTTGTTTCAGAAAGGTGTGGAAGAATCCTTCCAATGTTATAGATGGGGAGATGGTGTTGCAAAATTGCTTGTTTAAAATGGTAAACAAGAGATTTACAGGTAATTCAAAATACGAGTATTTAAAAATTCCCTGACCTTTGCTCAGATTTCCAGAAGCCAAGTCCAGTCTGAAGGGATGTCAGGCATCCTGTCTTGAACTTCGTTGCAAATGCTATTGTTGATGTTAATTGCATCAGGTTGAAAGGGTTGTGTGATAAAATACATTGAATTTTCATTAGTTTTGTTTTTTAAAATGTATTCTGGAGATGCACAAATGTTTTGTGCCTGTCTAGAAAGGAATTTTTACATGTAATATCTTCTTGGAAGTTATCTCAGGTAACATTTGTATTAGGAGACAGCTTGGGTTTGCAGTGTTGATTGGGAGAGTAATTTTGCACAGATCAGGCCTTGGACATTTATTGTAATTTGGTTGTTTGCTGTTACCTAAATAATGGGGGAAAAAAGCCAAGGATTTTTCTTCCACAGAGGACAGTGGGATCTTTCAAGCTCCTAGCAATAAAAAGATCTTAGCACTCTGATCCCTTCTTATAGCAGTGGTGTCATAACCAAACAGGAGATTTCCACTTGTGTGCTGCAGGTGCTTGTATTCGCTTTTACTGCCTGGTCATCATCTTCGGATCCTGTTCCCAGTCTCAGCATGAGAACTTTGAGAAAAAGTCATTTTATGATCTACAAGGGTCCTACCACATCCCTGCCTACCTCCCTGAGCTCCTTGTGCTCACCAAGCATCCTCTCTTCCCTGCTTCTCCTTTCCAAGCCAATTTCTTCTGTGCTTTTTTACAGTGCATTTGATCAATTAACTAATCCAGAATGAGAATACAAGTCAGTAATCTTTAATTTTTGTGTCTTATAAAGCACAAAAAAATCCATCAGAGCGAATGCAACATCTGTGCAGTTCTTTTTAGCAGCTATTTGCCACTCTGGTAATGTGGGAACAAAAGGACATCCAAGAAATTTGGAAGGTAATGTATTTAAAACCGAATAAAAAGGAGCACACATTTTACTTGTGCCATTCTGTCTCGAGGCATTGCAGGAAAATAACTTGGCAGGCTTGGCAAAAGATTAGACATTTACTTGAAAATCCACAGCTAAATTATGTAGGATGAAGTTTTAGAAGAGAGATAAAGCTGCCTGCTTTAAGGCACGAGCCAAGCACTCGCTGCCTGGGGTTAGGCACTGCCTTCTTCCCCAGGAGCCTCGTTAGTGCCTGTAATGATCTTTTCTGCCGCTTGCTCACACCTTCCGTCGGAGCCCGAGCGCCGGACAAGCTGCTGCCACCTTCCAATCCAATATGTTCCTCTTCCTCGAGTTTACCTCAGTACCCCGATTAATTGGCCATAAAGTTGGTCAGGCTTTTCATCAGCAGGCACCGTGAGTGATTTACGAGCGCCAGGAAGGACGTGCCAGGGCCGGGCCGTGGGGCTCGGGCCTGCCGCGCTCGCCAAGGCGCTGCGGGGTTACAGCGCTCGCATAGCGAAGAGCTGAGCGCAGCCACTGGGATTCAAGGAGCGTTGCCCAAAGGGAATTAAAAAAAAAAAAAATTATGGTGTTTTATCCTTTTCTTCCCCTCTTCCCCCACAGCATTTGCCTCCGTGATGGTTTTGAGGGGTGGCGCAGGGCTTCCTCCGCCTTCCCGATGTGCTTGGGCTGGTGTTGCTGGGCCTGTGACAGGGAGGAAGGTTACCACATCAGAGCCCTCATAAATACCAGGTGAAACCAGTGGGAAGGAGTTTAGGCTGGGAGTAAATGACACAAAGCCCTGTGTTGGTTTTACACGTGTGGGGGGAAACCTAAACAATCAAGCTCTCTGTGCTGACAATTGAATATTTCTTTTGCTTTACTATGGTGTTTCTGTTTCTATGGAAACCAGGGGTTTTTCTAGGCTGGCAAACTCTCCCACAGCAAATCCAAGGAAACAGGTGTTGGCCAAAGCTTTTAGTTTTGCCAGCTATAGTCCCAGAGGGGGATTTGGTCCCAGGTCTGCAGGGTGCTGCTTGCCAGGGATGCTGTGGCACTGCATCCCCTGGGTCAGTGCAGCTCACAGGCAGTATGTTACCTGTTTTTCGGCTGAAGGTGGAAATTTTTATCAGGACTCCAGTTTTAGAGTATAAGGCAAACATACAGAAAGGATCAGAAAGCCCTCACTTGTGTTTCACTCACACAGTGTTGTGGTGGTGTGGTATTTTAAGAAGCTGCTGTTTGTCCTTCAGGTTAAACGTGGTCACTGTAGTTGCAAGTTCAGTCACCCTGAAACCTCCTGTCTAGGTGGTTTCATTGATGCACGTTGTTCCTAATAAGCTGCAGTCATACCCAGCACACATCATCTTTAGATGCTAAGGAGTGTAAAAATTTGGCTTAATAAATTAGATCTAGAAATTGCCTCTGGAATCAACAGTCTCGCTGAGTAAAGTCAGAACTGTGCCATTCCCTTTTTACATGTTCCCTGCTAAGAAAGGCAAAGAAATGTGAGCTTTTCTTAATCCTGTAGGCAGCCAGTGAGATCTTGTACCAGGGGAAGGAAAACTGTAAAATCAAGCCTGTGAACTTGTGTCTCCAAAGGACTTGGAGGTTTCTCTGTCTCTGTCACATGTTGGTAAGAAGCTATATTTATGCTATGATTGTAGTATTATGCTCTCCACAATTTCCCCACTACTGGATGTGCTGCTGAATGAGGGGAATTGGTTGAAAGAATCTTCTTTTTCTCAGTCTGTCTCTGTTGCATTGACAGCAAGAAGCAAGGTGTAAAATAGTTACTAAAGAAAAGGTTGGTTTGGTACAACATGATGCATTTTTCTTGCTGGTGAATAAGGAGGATAAAACAACTAGGGATTGGAAATGGTTTGTTTTCCTCCCACCACAACAGTCAGTGACGTGAAGGTGTGAGCTGTAAAGCATGAACTGGTGTGTGTAACCTTCAGGAAAAGCTGGCTATTGCTGGCAGCAGGCTTGCCTGCCCTCTTCTGCTATCCCCTGTAAAGTGGCTTTGGAGAGACAGGTGAAATTAAGAAATACTGATTTTTAGTGAAGTGTACGGATTGCTGATGTGTCCCCAAATCTCTGCAGGCTGCCGTGTCACAGCTGAAAATGCTCTGAACAGCCCTAACTGGTGAATTTGTGCGTATCTATTTCAGCTCCTAGGTAGGCTCTGGAGGCAGAGGCCAAGGTTTGGAGGAAATAAAGAAATTAGAGCTCTAAGGCATTTGGTAGCAGCTTAGATGTGTGTGTTCTGTGTTCATATCCCATGGAAAGAAGCAGCCAAAATCTCAAACTACCCAAGATTTAAATGTGCTTTACAAGCAAATGTAATGGGGTCTTTATTGAACCCCTCATGGAAAACTTTCCTCTCTCGGTATGGTTGGAACTGTGAATAGTTTGTACGTTCTGTGGATGCCTTTCAAGAAGTGCACCTGTCTGTTTTTCGTGGTGTTGGAGCATTTATTTCTGCTCGGCCTGAGGGCTGGCCTGGGTGAAGTGGCAGGGTGGGACCCCCAGCGTTGGGAGCTGAGCTCTTTCAAGCAAGGGTGATTTGATTATGACCCTTCTGGATGTTGTCACTCTGTGGAACAGAGGGATTAAACCAAGCACAAATGAGAGGAAATGCCTTGCAAATAGTGGGGGGATTGGAAACACCTCTCCAGTTTCAGCACTGGCACAGGTTTCATGAATAAACATTTCTCTCTTACTGATTGCAGTTTAATTTTCTTGGGTTCCTTCCAGAACGAGCTTGTGCCTTCTGATTCTGGCTCTCTTCACCCCATCCTCGCAGGAGAGGGAGCACCTAATTAAATTTCATGTTCCTACCTAGGAACAACCTCTGCTTCTGGCTGCCACTTCACAAAACCACAGCGAGAGGGTGAGGGGGAGATGAGAGAAAATAGCGATTCAGGAAGGTGTTACAACTTTACAAAAGAGGAGGGAAGAAATGGGAACACATTATTTTCTTCTAATTATTGCAGCAGTGCTTAATACCTCACTTTTCTGGGGGGCATACAGCAAGCTCTGGGGTACTTGGGGCTTTGATTTCAGGTTAAGGATGAACATCCTTATTCTCAGGAGCGTAGAGCTCTCCGTGCCTTCTCAAGGCAGAGAAGGGATAGATGCAGAAAAATTTAGAGCTAAAGGTGGAACACTTTAGACTGCTTGAGGAGATGGAAGGTATTCAGCTCTGTTTTCTCCTTTTCTTTTACATAATGTTCCTGGTGCGCTCTTTGATCCTCTGGCAGCTGGGAAGTGCAGCCATTGCTGCCTGTTAAAAGTGACATCTTGGTGAAATTACAGGAAATTCATTTCAGTTCTTGGCTGAGAAATAACGAACAGTGAGTTTAGGGAAAACCTGAGTAATAAGAGACCTTAAGCGATGTGGGTTTTTAAAGCTGTGTTATGTACCTTTAATCTTTCTGAAGATTATAGGGTGACAGGATTTTCTAGAAATGGGCAGGTTTGTTAGAACAGTGTGTGGAGATCAGCTGTGAAATAACTACTTTTATCATAACCCCTCAAAGAGATCTCTCTTCTTGCAGTTGGGAGATAAGCGTAGGTTGTACCTGGGAAGTTACAATAAATGCTAATTGTGTTTAAGAATGACTTCTAAAACTGCTGCTTTTTCTATTTCATGGGAGGAAAGAAGGGGAAGAGGGTAGGACGGTGACTCCTTTGAACAGTGACTGAGCTAATTGACAAAACATGTTATTAGACTCTGTGTGTAAAAATATTTTTCCGTGCTTTGTAATAGATTCCACGAGTTTACAGAAATGCTCTTTGTTTAGGAACAGCTATGGTTACAGTAGAACTTGCCTCACCCACCCACATGGTTGAAAACACAAATATATACTATAGTGAGGAAAAGTGCCACTGTTTTTCGTTTCTAGCTGCTTTCACAATACCTGCTGAGGTACATGTTCCCTTTGCTGGAAGCAGACACCAAACCCAAATGTGGCTCCTGCTGCCACCCCATATGCACAACTTTCACGGGTCTGCAGTGAGTGACATTGTTCTGGCAGGGGGCTGAGATGTTTTCTCACAACTGACAGTGCAGGTTTGCAGATCTCTAGTGGTGGCATCTTAGAATTTTCCTGCTTTTTAGTTTGGATCTGGGCAACAAACATGAGTCTTCTGGCTGACCAGTTGAGGTTTGGTCCCTGTGAAGCTTTGTCCTCTATAGGTGTGATGGGTATGTAGGATATGTAGATAGACTTAAGAAGGGCATTATAAAGAATAAAAGGTTGGGTCACCTTGTGACACGAGAGGTCAAAGACTAAGAAAATGGCTTCTCCACAAATTCTACCCATCTATAAGGTTTGCAGTGGCCTGACAAGGTGGCCTGAGGTGCTTTGTCTCTGCCTGGTGTCTTGAACTAAACTTGCCAACACAATCCAAAGAAATATTTGCAGTTCTTGTCTCAGGTTCTCAGCTGGGACAGAACACATCCCCCCTTTCCCAGAACCAAGGTGAGTTTGTCCTTCCCAATGTGCAGCTGAATCTGTTACATCTTTGGGACCCTTGGAGTGTTATGTTGGAGTCATATTTTTGCTTCCTTTTGCTTCCTTTGTCTTGTAATTAATTCTGATCACAAGACATCCAGTGCCACAACAGAGCATCCAGAATGTAGGTTAGTATTAAGCTATTGGGAAATTGGTCCCCCTTCTCTTGGTTTTTGCAGGCTGGATGGATGTGACTGCCAGGAACTCCGTGCAAATTCTTCCCTTTGGATTGTGTGGCTTTCCCAGGAGCAGGTTTTGCTCCTGTTTGTGCTCTCCCATCCTGGGTGGAGGGAAGGAAACTGCACGCTGAAGCCTGTTTTTGATGAAAGGAGCAGCATCTATGACAGCTAAACGTTCTCTGTGGGCCTTTCCAGCTGTCAGGGAGAAAAATCATGTGTTTTCTCACACAAATTCTACATCAAGCACGTGCAACATCAGTGGTGCTCCTGCTCCTGTCTCTCCCCTGTGTCACTGCCATCTGAGGGGCCTTAATGAGGCTCAGGTAAGCGGGAGGCTGAGATGTGGCTTTTGGGATCCCCAAAGGTGGAGCAGTGATCTCTGCTGCCAGCAGCGATGGCAGCAAAGGGGAGCACTGCCTGTTTAACTTCCTGTTTGATGGTTTATCTGCACGTACCTGGGATCTGTGCTCTTTCTTCACTGCCAGCTGTCCATAACACCTTTGCTCCCAACCCCTCCGCAGCTCTTGGGAGCAGCGTTGCCTGCAGAAGGTGAGAGCTGGTGCCTGCCTTTGACCTACTTGTGAAACTCGTGTTTGGAAATCCATCCCATAGTACTCGTTCCCCCGGAGCAGACTTGGAGCAGAATGTCACTGCGCATAGAGCAGCTGCCGGGGAAGGCAGGAAGCAGCGAGAGGCTGATGCTAATGCTTGGTGCAGGGTGCCAGGTGCCTCAGCAGTGTCAGTGCTCGGCGTGGGGACCGCGCTCCCAGGCACGCTGCTGGCCCTGGAGGAGCTGGGTGAGTCTGTGGGGAATGATCCATGCCAGCCTGCATAGGGAGGCTGGGAACTAGAAAGGGAAAACTGCTGGTGGTGTGAGGTTACAGGCTCCTTTCTTGGTGGGGAAGGCTTGAATTGTGTTTTGTTGGAACAAAGAAGGAATTCCTACATCTGACAGCTTCACTGACTGAAAAAAATATGGAAAAGTGAAAGTGTTTGTCACTTGGGGAGGAGAGGGAATGTTGAAATTGTAGGACAGCGTCAAATGGTGCCTTCTGAACTTGGGCCAGACAAAGAGAGAGAGAAAATCCTGCACCAATAAGAATGACTTTATTGTTAGTTTGTTACAGGAATGTTGTTTGGGGTCCTCCTCTGGGGAGTTACACCTGCTGAATGTCAGCAATGCCATCAGTTAATTATAACAGTGGTATCACAAGCTTTTACACTTTAGAAATCATGAAAACCGTAACCGTTGAGCAATATTTGTTGTAACTTGCAAGATCCTTGGTACAGGAACATGAACCCTGTGTAATCTGCTGGGTTTCTGTCTTCTATACTGAGGTCTTCATGGCGAAAAACCAAAACCAACCAACCAAACCAGGAAAAAATTGCAGCTGATGGAAGCAGCCACGTTTAACTGGGTTTTTTTCAATGCAAAAAGCAAAAAAAAGGAAAAAAAGTTGTTTGCAAGGTGTAATAAACACATTCTTTTGATGCACTGGCTTAGAGTTTATTTGAGATTTTTTATGTCATTATAGTAGAAATCCTGAGCAGCCCTGACTCTACAAAGGGAAACTACTCATTATAGCAGGAACATAGAAATACAGCAGGTAATTTCTCTCAGGTCTTGAGAGAAAGATAAGTGGCTTGCAGGGAACGGGAGAGAGGGAAGTCCAATTTTCTGGTTTTTCTCTCCTCCCTGTTCGTGTGAAGCAAATAATAGGGCACAATTCTTCAGATGTAATTCTGGGTGGGTGAGTGTGCTCTGCCATACAGAGGGCAGCTGCAACTATGGCACCAAAAACGGGCTTTTGAAGCTTAGAACCTCTCCAAAAGAAAAAGGAAAAACTGAGACCTCTACATACTGGTATTTTGGATGCAGGATGTAGAAATAATTTGCAGTTTCACACTTCAAAATTCCATCCATTTCAGACCACAAGACGATGAGAACTATGGCTGTGTTTTGTACTTTTGCAATCTCACAAATGTTTGCTGTCTCCACTCCCAGCCTAGGACAGGCAGGACAAGCAGGGAGCTGTGTGCTGCTCTGTGGTGCCTTTTGAGGTTTTAGGGAATTTGGGGCAGCTCTGCAGACATTTTTAGCTGGCCAGATCAGCCCTCTGTGACCTGCTTGTCACCATGTGAGAACAGGTTCCCATCCACACGGAGCCTGTGATCTGCACTCCCGTTTGCAGTGCAGCTGCTGCTGCAGGATGGCTGACAGGAATGATGTAAAGCGTTTTCAGTCCTAAACTTCGCTTCCAGGGCAAGTTATTCTTACCAGCTGTTCTCTGTTCCTTTCCCCTGATCGTTTTTCTGAAGTAAATAACCAACTTCAGCTGAATTCCAAACAGGATTTAGTCTTGGGTAACACTTTGCAGGGGTGGAGGGGGAAGTAGGTAGGGAGTAGTGCCAAATTTTGGTTGTAGGTGCCAAATTAGTGGGCACCCAGCTGTGTTCAGTTCTGCTCTGCCTGGCTCGGGTCAGTGAGCCGGTGTTGCAGGAGGGGATAGGGAGGTTCTGTAGTGAAGTTGTGAGGAGACAAAAAGAACAACACTTTAGGGAGTTTTATTTCTGCTGAATGTCAGGGTCCTGGTGATTGATTTTTGCTGTTTTGGTGTGTTGTAATGATGCCATTCATTCCTATTAATTACTTTGCTTCACAAAACTTTATTGTTTTATTTTTTTTTTAACAGCCCTTCACTAAGGCTCTTTTTTGGCAGCAGTCTCCTGGTTCAGCAGCCCTGGGTGTGCGTTTGTGCTCTTCTATTTCTGTACATGTTCAGTTCTAAAGGCTGGGAAGGTTTTTGCCCTGTCCTGCTTTGAAGTCTTAGGTGACAAACACTTTTTTGCCAAACTCCAAAAGTTTAGCTCTGAAACTACTTTTATGTTTATGTCTTTTCAAATTAGCTCTGCATTTAAGCACTGATTAGTATTCCATTAAAAATGCAGATGTTTGATTTCATCTGTGCAGGGGGTTTGAGCAGAACACACTCATCCTCACGATGGCTTCTACCCAGCTGCTCCAAAAGTTCATTTTGGCTCCACACTTCAGGTTGAAATTGCTGCTTGTGAGTGTGTGGAACCTGTAACTTATAACTCAAGGGATTTTGCATCTTCCCAGCATGGAGACCTCCAGCCTGGCTCTGGCTTCCTGATCAAGTAATGTTTGTCTTGAGCTGTGATTCCTTATTTAAGGCCACTAAAGTTAATGCTGTGGCCAAATTTTCATAGCTGCTGTTTCTCTGAAGTCCTCTTGACCCACCTTAATATTTGGTATCAGCCAAATAGGGGGAAGATGGTAAAGAAGTCACCAGAGACTTCTGCTCTGGATTATCCTGTGCTGTTCAACTCCCAGCTTCAGCCTGGAAAAGCCTGCTTGAAGTTGATATTTTTTTCAATGGCTTCAGTGAACTATTGCAAGAGATTTTTACTTTCTCTCATCTGAGTGGAACTGGCTTTATCATCTCTTTAAATAGTTTTGTACCTCTTTGCTAGAATGTAGGACTGCTAATGCTGCTTCTAACAACATGCTTTAAAAAGACAAAACACAACACAAATCAAACCCCTAAGGCTCTTCTCCTGTCTCTTTTCCACACACAAAACAGAAACAAAAAACCATTTTGCCTATACACTTTTGGGTGTGTGTGGTTAGGGACACCTAAATGAGGAGAGAACAGCTCTGCTTTGGCAGCCACATGCTTTGGAACAAATCTTGTTATTACTTCTGCATTTTTAGCTGTAGTTGTCTACAGTATTTTTGCTTCAGAATATATGTATGTTTCCAGTCTTGTGCTTACTGCAATCCTAGATTTGTAAACAACTGATTATTTCCTACCTGGTTGAAAATCATCCCAGGCAGTACTACAGATGCAATTTTTTTTTTTTTTTTATTGCTAGACAGTGTGCATCTGTAAACATAGTTTCAGCGAATATTTGTACACAGAGTTTAATGTTTTCTTTTTGCAGAGAGTCTGCCAGGAATGACTGTATTTAAAAATTATACACCTGGCATTGGTGTGATTAGATTGCTTCCCAGTTTTTGAAGGAGTTTTTGCTGTTTGCTGACTCGTTGCCATGGTGGCAGTAGTTTTGTCTCTGGAAATTTAGGATGTGCCTTCTTTGTGAAGGCCCTATTAGTGCTATACTGACTGCTTAGAGTACAGATTGGTGAAACAGGTCAATCCAGAGATCTTGTATGTAAAATTGTACATAATAGTTGTACATAAAGGTTTAAATGATTTGTCAGAAAATTGCTATACCTGGTTGGAAGTTAGTGGTTCAAAATTGTATTATTTTTTATTCTGGGTTGGTTTTTTAATTCAGGTAAGTGAGGGTAACGAGTGAAGGTCCTGTTGTTATCTGTAGAGCAGAAAGCTGTCTGCAGTGTGCTTTGTTCTTGTTCTAGGCGAGTGTTAGGCAATAAAGAAAGCAAGAGAATGTTCTCCCCATCCCTCCTGTCCTCCTCCTTTCAGGAGCTGCATCATTTGACTGAAATGGGCCATGTGTCTCCTGGAGGTACATCATCTCCTGGTTATAGCTATTATGGAGGAGGTGTTGGGGCAGCTGAGAAGTTCTGGATGAGTTGAAGGGTGTGGAGTCAGCGCAGTGAGAGGCGAACGCGCACGTGGCTGCTCAGCCCACTGGTACCGCGTTCAGAGGA
The DNA here is from genome assembly GCA_013397115.1 of Edolisoma coerulescens. NCBI lineage: Eukaryota > Metazoa > Chordata > Aves > Passeriformes > Campephagidae > Edolisoma > Edolisoma coerulescens. The sequence goes on from VWZW01004140.1 coordinate 1,199,820, forward strand.
TGGGGTTTGTGACGGTGGGTGAGGGGCGGCAGAGCTTGGCTTTGTGTGAAACCTCCACATGGAGAGTGCTAATTTCTGCCTCATTTTGATGTGCTAATGATAGCAGTGCTTTTGCTCCCTTCTGCTGTCAGCTGAGTCTGGAAATCAAGGTTACCTGGGTCGATGACGTTTTCTGCAGCACTGGGAGAAATGTTCTCCTTCCTGCTGGCTGTGCCTCAGGGTCTGCTCAGGTCTTCAGAGCTTGAGGGCTTGGCTTGATTTGCTGCTTGCAAAACAGGTCAGGAAAACAGCTGATGAGACTGATCTGTGCTTGGTGCACTGGTGAATAGGAAGAATAACATTTATAATGAGACCTTCTCTCCTGTGGAGGATGTCTGAGCTCTACAGTTCCCGTGAAGGAGAAGAAATTTTCTTTGCTCAGCTGCAGTTGTTTCTTTTTCTGTGTCTTTTTTCACATAGGTAACGGTGAGGAGAAAATAAAAGGATCCAAAGTAACAATTTAGAGTTGGGTTGGTTGTTTTTTTTTTTTTTTTTAATCTAATATAGAGGTACTTTGTGCTTCCAGTAAAACACTTCTCTAGTATTAAGGCTTGCAGCACCTATTTATAAGTGGGAAAGGAAAGGACAGAAATCCCGAGTGTCACAAGCATCCAAATGCTCTTTGCTTCCGGGAGTTAATCCTGCAAATACATCCAGTTTGCCTTGTGATTTAAGACAAACTTCAGATTTCTCACACTTTAGATTTTGAGAAGCTGAGTCTTGTATTTTTACTGCCACTTGGACTCAGTACGTGAACCAGCTGATCCTAATTCCCTCCCTTTGCTTTCCCACTAGCTTGAAGCTGCAGGAGGTTTGAATGGTGATTTTTCTGAATATTGACAAATTCTCAAAGTGTTTCAGGGCAGAGAAACAATAGATTTTATGACTCCTGAGTTCAGCAAAGCTTTACTGGCTTAGAGGCTTTGGAAAAATCGTTAAGAATTAGGATTTGATCTGCACTTCCATTTGCAGGGTCACAGCTATGAGTACAAAATCGTCGAAGAAAGTTCAATGTGTGCAGAGCTCAGAGCATCCAGCAGTTATTTATGGTTTGCTGGTTGTTTCTCTTGCACTTTTGCTTTTTCATGTGTAGTAATGTGATCTCAAGTTGTGCTGGTTTAGGTTTAGGAAAATATTCGTTTTGGAAAGGGTTGTGAAATCCTGTAACAGGCTGCCCAGGGCAGTGGTGGAGTCACCTCCCTGCAGAGATTTAAGAGGTGTGTAGAGGTGGCACTTTGGGTACATGGGTTAGTTGTGGCCGTGGCAGTGCTGGGGGATGGTTGGATTCAATCATCTTGGAGATTTTTCCAACCTAAATGATTCCATGAATTTTAGAGACGGAACATAACTTTGCGCTTCAACATTGGCAACACTTGGATTTGTGGGAATCATTAGAAAAATGGAGAATTTTCCATTTCCATGCTACTTGTGGAATTTCCTTCCAGGAAACGGTGGTCACAGCAATCTCTTCCTGTGATGTAACACAGACTCATCTCTAACTCATCCTCTGAGGGGAACTGAGGCTGTTTCATTTGAAAGACAGTTTAAAGTCACTTGTGTTCCCCCAGAACAATCAAACGCTCTCTGAGGAACTCCTGAATTACAAGATCGTGTCAGTGCTTGGATGCACTGAGCACGAGGATATTCTTTGAGGAGCAAAAGCTGCTTGGATTCCTCTGTTGTGTGAATGCAGAAGAAATCCCAGCTCTCCGAAGTGCAGCTCAGAGAAGGTGACCTGTGCTCCTGATGGCCACGGCTTCTCCATGCCTGTGGTGGCTGGAGGAATGGCTGTGGTTATTTTCCCACCTCGTTTTCTTTCCCAGGTGATGCTCAGAGCTGCAGGTGGTGGTGGCATATGGGAAGCTCCAGCGCAAACTGCAGCAAAGCAAATGAATTTTGCTGCCCTGCTGTTTCCTTCCCTCCCACTATCCCCGTGGTGGTCTGTCTCCAGAGTGCTGCTTGGGAACAGCAGCTGCTGGCTGGAATTTTTATCAGGCTTTTGGTATTTTAAATTCAAGAATCTTCAGTTATTTGAGTTCTGTTTGTAAGGAAAAAAACCCACAAAACAAACCAAAGAAACAACAAAAAACCCAACCTAAACACCCTAAAACCCAGGAATACCCGATGCTTAATGCAGGATGGGATGTGGAGAAAAGAGTGTAGGAATTTTAAGTAAACAAATGCTGTGTATTTAATAAATATCACAGAATCATAAAATGGTTTGGGTTGGAAGGGACCTTAAACTTTATCTATTCTCAGAGCAGAGACATCTTCCACTATCCCAGGTTGCCCCAAGTCCCATCCAGCCTGGCCTTGGACACTTCCAGGGATCCAGGGGCAGCCCCAGCTTCTCTGGGCACCCTGTGCCAGGGCCTCCCCACTCTCAGAGGGAATATTTTCTTCATAATAGCTAATATATGTTAGGAGACAGGAGTATGGGGCATCTTCAGAACATTCATATTTCTGTTATACCCCTGTAGCGCCAAAAGTTTCCACACAGTCAGTCCTTGAATGCAGGGAGGGCTTTGTGGGGCAACTGTTCAGAGTGGCAGCTCTGTTTTTGAGCTACTCCTCAGTAGAGTTAACGTGAAGTTTTTGTGGGCAGGTGCGCAAGCAAAAGCTCTCCACTGTGTTCAGGTTTTTGCACCTAAATGAGCTCTGCCATTTAAATTGTGTTTGTGGGAGAGGTTATTGCTGTTCCACTGCGTGCCAGCATCATGAAAGGGATAAAAACACCAGGAGATTGTGTAACACTGGCAGAACGGGATGAAATTGAGTTTGGCACTTCTGGGTTCTCTTTCATGAAGTTGGCGACTGTCTGATACCTTACTTGGAATGCTGGAGAGCTCTTCATACTTAGCAATCTTTTTAAAAGCAATTTACCAAGGGATTAAGTGACATTTCTGCTTGTGAAACTGGATTAAAGCTGGGGACTTGCAGGGGCTCTTGTGCAATGCCACGGCAGGTTCAAGTCCCAACATCTCATCAAGTTTGCTGCATGACAGTAATTGGCACCAGGGGGCATTTTCTTACACAGTCATGAAAAAATTGCTGTTGTTGGGTTTATTTTGTTTTGGTTCAATCCCTCCCCCCCGCCCACGAGATTTTGTAATTTCTCAGGAAGAGCACAGGTTTTGCTCTTGGAAGAAGGAGGGAAAGGATCTACACAAGAAAAAGCAGCATGTTAGGTTTGGGTCTGTGAACAGCCCTCGTGAATGCTCGAATGGATCAGCAGCGTTGGTGGAAAGGGTGATAAAGCTTGTAAGAACTCTGGGATGCTTTGATAAGAGTAAGTAGGAAGGGAAGGAAAGGGGAAGCTCACACTGTAGTATTTTGCTTTTTAAGTACCAGCTGTCCTTACTGCAGCCCTAGGAGATTTATCAAATTAACTCCCCTCTCTCCCCATGCTTAGTCTTAATACGTCCACTTGTACCACAGAAAAAAATGCAATTAAACCCTTGCTTTCACTCAGGCATCTGTACAGTGAGAACATTTGCTCATTTACAGCAGTGGCAAGGTCATGAGCTGCACACTTATTTCAATCTAATTTTTGTGATTCTGTAGTTGACTTCTTAACTGAGATTTTCAGCTCCATTAATTAAATTTAAGCAGTCATTTGTTTTTTTCCCACCTAGGATTATCAGTTAAAAGGGAAAGTGAGCAGGGAAAGCACAAACATGGCTTTCTGTTCCTACATCTTGATTTGAACTCTGTGCTGCTACCACCAGAAGAAAACATTAAAGAGTCTGAAAGATGAAACCCAGAGCTGCTGGTGACAAAGGAGGGGAGGTCATACAGCTCGTGGTCAGTTTAGCACAGCAGGGACAGAAAGGAGAGACAATGCAGTTGTGTCAGAGGAACACAATCTTTTCAAGCAGTATTAATTCAACTCAGAGTTTTAAAAGTAGTACTGAAGCTGTTCTTCAGAAAATCAATTATTAGAGGCCACTACTGGAGCTAAACCACATTTTCCTAATATACTGAGCAGTTGTCAAAGGAGATCTTCAAACTTGTGTCTCTCCATGTGTATGTCCTGCTCCTACTTACATTTACTTGCCTGGCTAACTCTTCCTGGTGTAATGTTAGGGAGGTCTGCAAACAAGCCCAAATTGAAAGTCTCTCAGTATTTAAGTTTCTCACAGCTAAGTGAAAAGCCCTCAGTAAAAGTAATGCAGCATTATCCTTAATGCCAGAAAATTCTATTAGAAGGTCTATAAAGTAACACTTGAAGACTTTTTCACGTAATCTAAACTGGTGGTAAGTACTGACCAATAAAACATTGTCTTTTCCAGAAATACTGCTTTTTCTGGAAAAGAAATATGATTATCCTTCTATTTAGCTTTCTTTTCCGAGGTACAGTTTGAAAGGGAAATGCGTGACCTGCTAATTGATAGATCTAATCCACTATTTCAATGTAGTCACATCAGGATGCATTTGAGTTGTTTGTTGATGCTGTTGATCTATCCCACGACTCCACATTATGAAAGTGTTTCCAACACTGTTTGCCTTCCAGGGAATTTTGAACCCAAATTGTACATGAAGGCTTTATGGTCACGGGCACTGTTTGCTCACTCGTCAATGTGAACACGGCAGCAGCGTGTGCCTGGGAGTTACAGCCTGGGAATTACAGCCTGGGAGTTACAGCCTGGGATCAGGATTGGGAGTGAGCTGCTGGTGCTCTCCCTGGGCTCGGCGTGAGCAGGGCTGTGCTCGGCGTGAGCAGGGCTGTGCTCTCCAGACCAGGGTTTGTGTGTGTGGAGCCAGAGGAGCTGCTGGGCCCATCCAGGGCAGGCTGGGCTCTGGGTGGGAGCCACAGAGGCCACGAGCTGCTGACCCTTTGCACAACAAAGGGCACAGGGACCTGTGGCATTGCTGGGGAGGGACACTCGGGTCCCCAGGCACCGAGCTGATTACAGGGCTGGAACATCTCTTATGAAGACAGGCTGAGACAGCTGACAGCTGGGTTTGTTCAGCCTGAACAAGAAAACCTCCATGGAGGCCTTAGAGCCCCTTCCAGTGCCTAAAGAGACTCCAAGAGAGCTGGAGAGGGACTTGGGACAAGGGCTGGTAGTGACAGGACAAGAGGAATGACTTCAGACTGAAAACAGAGTTGTTTTAGATCAGATATTAGAAGAAAATTTTTCCTTGTGAGGGTGGGGAGGCCCTGGCACAGGGTGCCCAGAGAAGCTGTGGCTGCCCCTGGATCCCTGGAAGTGTCCAAGGCCAGGCTGGATGGGGCTTGGAGCACCCTGGGACAGTGGAAGATGTCCCTGCCCATGGGAGGGGGGCGGAATGAGATGATCTTTAAGGTCCCTTCCAACCCAAACCATTCCAGGATTCTGTGATTAACTGCCAGGAAGCTTTGGAGTCTGTAAAAATGCTCACAGGTGCAAATCCATGCTCTCTTTCTTGGTGCAAGCAAGCCTGTCTGAAATAAAAGTAAATGAGCGATACAGGATCAGAGCATTTGATTTATTTGAATGCAGTGTTTCAGGGAGGAAAAAAACCCCAGTAATTCTTTCCTTAAAAAGTCATGTTTTGATAGAAAATGAGGTTTGAACTTCTTGTTGAAGATATGAGATCTCAGAAGGTATTAGTGATCCATTACTTTGTAGTTTTCCAGGAGCTGCAGCTCAAGAACAAACCATCATTCCTGTAACCTGTCTCTCTTTATAGGTGTTAGGGTGAAGTTGATGGTGGTTCAGACTTTCATCCCAGTTTTTGTTAAGGCTTTTGGATCTTTCAGGCAGGGCAAGTGTGATATTTGGGCGAGCACAGCAATGTGACTGTTCTGAGGAGTAATGAAAACACCTGATGACCTGAATTAGGTGAAGATTGTGTGGGGACAGGAGATGGACTAATCTTCAGACCTGAAGTTCCTCTTTAATTTCTTAATCTGTAGTTGTCAGTGTCTGCAATCCGCCTCCCAGTGCCACAAAAGAGTCAAGTCAGAAGGAATTAAAGCCAACAGCTGGAGCCTTGAATTTAAAAGCCTGTGACACCTTCCTGAATGAGACTGGCTTGCTGGTGAGCAGGCAAATCAGAACTGGGTGGATTGATGGCAACTGCTTCTTTACTTGCCCAGGAAGTAGTGGGTGTAAAGTTGGTGGGTTCTTACATGGGGAATTCAGGTACCAGCCAGGGGCTTGGCTGTTAAAAGCAGGGTGTGGATTACCCCTCTGAATCTATCCTCCCAGCCTAAACATTGCATGTTGGGATGGAACTGCAGGAAAGAGGTGCTCTGGCATTTGTACACGATGTCTGGTTCCCAGAGATCTTTTCCTGTGTCACCAGCACAGGGATGTAACCCAAAAGGGAAAGCAGAGTTATGTTCAAATGATTTGGGCATCGTTATTGGCCAGTGCAGCTTCTAAACAGTGTTTTAGGAAACAAATTACAGCAAAAGTAAAATGGTTTATAATCCTTCAACTTTCCCCTCCAAAGAGTCCTCCTCTCCCAAGGATGGCTGGCAGTGGCCTCTTGCTCAGACACAGGACAGCAAAGTCCCAGCAGGTAAATCAGTGTGTACAGCAAATCCTTGACTCCTTGCATTAATCCTGAACTCTTGCTCTTACAGCACAGCACCAGCATCCCATCCATCCAGGGAACCCATTACTGAGTCTCGCTGTGGACTTTAGAGTGTAATAGAGATTCCACAGAAGTGAAGGGCTTTAGCTCAATAACCTGCATTTGATCACATTCTGGCCATCGTTCAGGTCTCTGGGGTGCTATGATAATACAAGTAATGGAAGGTTGCATATTCAGCTGGGTATATAGTTTTCATCTCTGGCATAAGGAAAAAGGATGAATATCCATTCCAGGGGACATTTTTGGAAAAGGCATATGATTGATATCTTAGCAAGAAAGATTTTAAACTCTTAGAAAACACTTTATAATTGCCCCAAAATGCTGGTACTGAGTGGCAGCAATTTTAATAATTTAAAGATTAAAATAAGAATATTATAATTTAATGAAGTCTCTTTATATGCCTCTGGTGTGTGGGGTTTCAAGCAGATCATGGGTTTTTAAAAGTCACATAGAAAAGGAACATAGTTTAAAAACTTAATAATAATTTAAAAATGTAAAAAATGGGTCGTTCAGTAAACTGCTTCATGTATTTCCTAGAAACCTTTTCCTGTTCAGTGTATAGAATATCTTAAGAGTACGCAAAGTCCACAAAGCTCATTAGAAACCAGTAAAGGCTTTTTAGGCAGTTGTAAAAAATCATGGGTTAATGGATAGAATTCTGTGACCTTTGTAAGAGTCAAGAAATTTGCTGAGCATTTATTATTATTATTTTTATTATTATTATTTTATTATTATTATATTTTTTATTATTATTATATATATTTATTATTTAATATATTAAATAAACTAAATTCCCTGGTAGACAGGGAATTTATCTGTCCAGAGGAGCTGTGGCTGCCCCATCCCTGCAAGTGTTCCAGGCCAGGTTGGACAGGGCTTGGAGCAGCCTGGGTTAGTGGAAGGTGTCCCTGCCATGGCAGAGGGTGGAACTGGATGGGCTTTAAGGTCCTTTCCAACCCAAACTCTTCTGTGTTTCTACGATTTTCACGTGTTCAAATCTCTTCTTTTTGAGAATGAGTAATGGTAGTACAAAAAGATGTGGGGTTGGTGTTTGTTGGTTGTTTTTCTCTTCTCTGAGCAGTCTCTCAGGAAATTTTAAGGTTGTTGCTGTGGGTGACATCTCTTCCACTCAAATATAAATGCACTGTGCACCAGTAGAGGGAAACAGTCACTGTGCATAATTTATACTTCTCATTGCCATATCCCTGCCCAGTTAGTAATAAGTTTATGATAGTCTGGTCCACTGGGATTTAGCAAAATCACATTAAAAAGGACTTGAGTCATGTTTGTGTGCTTTGACAGTCTTTTTGATCACATCCCAAAAATTGTATAGCGCTGCCTTATTATTGTATAAAACAAGGGACAGACTTAAGGCTTTCACCAAGTTTCCAGGGCTTGTTTCCTCGCCAGGCACTCCCAGCTGCTGTCCTCAGTGAGTTACCTGTTGTCTGCATGTTTGTACATGGGCTTTTTCACACTATGAAGGAAAATAGCTGTTGGTACCAGGTGCAATGCAGATCAACTCCCTGAATTTTACAGTCAGCAGAAAGAGGACAGGATCTTTCACTAAGTCTGTATATGAACATACTTGTTATATGTATATAAAAATTAAACTTGCAATGCCAGGGTAAGAACCAGCATTTCTGCTCAGAGTGTGCATCAGCAATATTTTGGAATTCTCCCAAAATTCAGTGAGGCAGAAATCTAACTTGGTAGTAACTAGTACAGGTACTTACGAGTTACTGATTCTAGATTATTGATGCTTCATATTAAAACAGCAACTGCAGGTTTGAGGAAGTCAAGTGGAGCTTGTTAAATGAAGGGGTTTAGAGCAACTCTGCTTGTTCCAATGTTTCTCATTGTCACCTTCTCACCTGTGAAACACTGTCAGTTTGCCAGGACTGAAAGTCAGGTTCTGTTTTATAATTGCCCAGTTTAATTAGTACCAGCATGTTAGTGCACTGACTTTATCTAAGATATTAAATCACATAATTGACACTTTCAATATCATAAATGTGGAACTGAATCGTGGAAGATTGATCCAGCAGGGTATGAATTTTTTCTTTCACTGCTGAGTTTTTTAGTGTTGACTGCTGAAGCTAGAGAGGTTTAATATAAAGTGTAGGTTTTTGGAAATACTAACATAGATCCTAAAAGACAGATTTAACAAGGGAATTGGTACATGGACACATGCTTATCTGGATGATACTGAAAAATTATTTGTGTGCTTGAAATGCAGTGCCCAGGGATGGGCAGCCTGGTCTGGTGGAAGGTGTCCCTTCCCATGGCAGAGTGTTGGAACTGGGTGATCTTTAATGTCCCTCCCAACCCAAACCATTCCAGGATTCTATGACTGGTTTGGAAAACCTAGTGTAGTAAATTTAACTCAAATTTAATAGTGTTGCTACAGACAAATGAGTTAAATGTGTGAATCTAGGACTACCCTGGGCATTAGAAGCTTATTTTATACCTTTCTGCTGGACCAGACTGGAGGAATCCTAACTGAAGTTAAAGGTTAATTATGAAGTGTAAGTTTATTTCACCGCTGCTCCACACATAAAAACAAGGAATGTGCTGTTATAGGTAGTCCCTCACACACAGCTGGAGGAGGATAAAATTATCAGACAGGAGGAATTAGGATTTTGAGATGTGATGAAATAAAAAAAATGGGATGTAATTTAGCAACACAGGATGCAAGGTCATGCATCTCAGGACTAATTAGTTTTTTTGGTTTAAGATTTGAGATCAGTTGGAAGTGACAAGAAGCTGTTGGAGCATTAATACCAGGAGATTAGGATGAGTCTGAGATGTTCTTCTGAAAAGAGAATGTCTTTCTGTAAGGCAAGATGGCAAAATAGGAATATGCTCTATAGATCAAAAATTATTTTATCTGGAGTATTCCGGAAGGTGACTTTATCTGGACAGCACAGGTACTCCTTCAGAGGAAAGATGAATTCAGCACATCACAGATGTAAAGAAAGGCTATGAGGAGATTTGGCATAATTGAGAATTTTTGCCATGGGGACACTGGAGTGTGTCACTTCCTTAACCCAGCAAAACAGAGCCTGGGAGGGGCAGTGAAGGAAAGTGTGGAGTGCTCCAGCCACTCCAGCTTGGAAAAGGAATGAATTGGCCGGGCCTTCACTGGCTGTGAAGATCCAGCAATGTCATCACAGGACTTCTGGTTCCCAAAGAATGAAGAGCAGATGTCCAGGAACAGGAGGCAGGGGTTGGTAGCTGCCTTAGCACCACCCTCAGCCTCTGTGGTTTGGATGAGATCTCTTTAGTGTGGGAGCCTCTCTGGAGCAATCAAGCTTTTGCTGCAGTGAAACTGTGGTTTCACAAACTGCTGGTGCACAGAATTGGCATCCAAACTCCTTCAAAATGAAATTATTTTCTTTTCCTAAATAGCAATAAACAGTGTTTTACTTCTGTCCTCACCCCGGTGTTTTCCAGCCATCCCAAGGAAGCTCTGGTGACACTGGCAAGAGAATAGCATTCCATGTCAGTGGTCATTTTTCTCTTGTGTTCTCCTCATTATTGCCTCCATTCAATGTAGGCTAAAAAACCAAAATCAGATCATTTAGCTTAGGATCTGCTAATAACTGCTGTAATTTTGACTGGAGGCACCCAGCCCATGCTGTCACCGTGAGTTCAGTGTTCCCAGGGGCTGCTGTCAACGCTGAGGGAAAGAGGTCACTTTTTAATAGCTCGTGTTTTCAATTCCTTGTTTTCAGCTTGGAGTGCCATCAAATTCCCTGTTTGTGGCAATTAGCTCTGGATAGGTGAGAAATCTCACAGTGCAGTTGGCTCTGAGCTCTGGTGGTTGTGTGAGGAGCAGGGTCACGAGTGCAGCTGTTTGAAAAGTTGGTGCTGTGTCTGGGATTCAGGTCAAGCGTGCTCAGGAAGTCGCTGCTCACACTTGTCCTGCAGCTGGATGCAGATGCTCTGTGGTTGTATCGTCTCTGCCTCTCAGGAAAGAGAACATTAAACCAAAACCTGACTTACACAACTCTGGTATAATCTTTACATCTGAAACCAAGTCCGCTCACTTGGATTGTTTTTAGCCTCTGTGCTAATAAAATTATAGCTGCTGGTTAAATAATGCCCTTTTTTTTCATTTTTTTTTTTTAACTCCATATTAATTGTAGTCTCTGTTCTGGGAAATTCTATTAGTTTTCGCCACAGATGAGTGTTTTCAGATAAACAACATCTTTATTCCAGCTGGGACTTCATCATCAAGTTTATCTTAATTATCTAATCTTAAAATAGTCTTAAACTGCTAGAAACGCTGCAGTATAGTCAAGTGTCACAATTATTTCCTCCCTGTGAGACAGTGCTTTAGAAGTAAAAAAAACCCCAACCAAACCAAAGCTGATATTGATAGTCTGGTGAGAAGCCTGTGTTGTATGAAGTGCAGAATGTGGTGGAAAGCAGTTGTGCCTCCTGGGTACAGCCTGCCAGGCACAGTCATTTCCATGGAAAAACAGTACACTGCACTCCCTGTCTCACCCCTGGGGGCTGGTTCAGCACGTGGCAGATGCTCTCTCTGCAGTGTCACTGTCCTGTGCCAGTGCCTGGCATGAGGGCAAAACCACCCCTGTCCCCTCTGTTTCCAGCTAACCCTGTGAAGGGGACAGCCAGAAGCTGTCAGGGTGTGGCAAAGGTGTAGGAGTTACCCTGGGAGCTTACAAATTCCAGAAGTGCACAGAGACTCTGGAAATGTTTGAGCATCAGTGAGCCTTGTCCATGGAATCACAGAATATCCTGAGCTGGGAGAGAATCACAGGGATCACCCAGCCCAGCTCCTGGCCCTGCACAGACACCCCAACAGCCCCACCCTGGGCATCCCTGGCAGTGCTGCCCAAACGCTCCTGGAGCTCTGGCAGCCTCAGGGCTGTGCCCATTCCCTTGGTCAGTGCCCAGCACCTGGAAGGTGGGAAGATGTTTTGGGAATGTGTTTTGAGGAAGATTCCGTGTGTACTTGTCCTGTTCACGAGTGTTTTCCAGCTAATACCTGGCAGGTGTCTGACCTGATCCAGCCGTTCTGCCAGTTTTAAGCCCACAGGGTGGAGTTCCCTGTTGCCAGTCACAAGTATGTGCTGGTGAGGGGATTGTGAGAGGATTCTGGGGTAAAAAAAGGTGGTCTGATGCTATAATTGTTATAATAGGCTAAAAAGTTCATAGATAATAAAAGGAGATGCCTGATTAGCTTATTTTATTATTGTTTGTATCTTTAACCTTTTAGCTACAAGCCTTAGCACACTGAATAAAGATCAACAGAGAGGCCCTAGGACAAACACAAAGAAAGTCATAGGATCGTGAAATGGTTTGAGTTGGAAGGGACCTTAAAGGTCACCTCATTCCAACTCCCTGTCAGGAGTGACAGGAAGGGCAGGGATACCTCCCACTGTCCCAGGCTGCTCCAAGCCCTGTCCAGCCTGGCCTTGGACACTTGCAGGGATCCAGGGGCAGCCACAGCTTCTCTGGGCACCCTGTGCCAGGGCCTCCGGCCATCTGAGTAAAGAATTTCCTCTTAAATTATAATCTGGATCTCTCCTCTCTTATTTTAAAAATGTGCTTCCAAACATTCTTTCACTCCATCTCTCTTACATTTTTGGCTGCAATGCCTAATGTGCAGTTAGCTCAAGTATCAGTATAATTGCACTGTGCTTATAATTGGATAAGTATATTTAATACCAATTCAGTTGATCAGAAACTGAATCTAATTTCTGAATGACTTAATGTCATGATCATAATCTTCTGAAGAATCGTATATTTAATAAATCAGATTCTCACACAGGCATCTTAAAATTTAAATGACTTGTATAAAAATGGACAATGAATTTATTAGAAATTTTATACTTAGTTAAGCTGCAGAGCTGAAATCTTGAGGAGGACGCTTATTAAAAATCTTTGCTTCTGAGTATCTGCACTTTCACCTGGGGCTCTGGGAATGCATTACATTTTAATGGAGTTTCCTGGGCTGTTAAATAGTGTATGCAGCTATACTCATAAATACTCTTTCATCTACCAGCATCAAGTGGAAAGGTGCTTTACAGGGCTTGGCGAGGATGTGGATAAAGCAATATCATGCACAAGGTATTTGTCTAATTTCTGGAGATGGCATCATTCAATTTCAAGTGTAAAGAGAAGTCTTTAAAGCAAAGACAATTATCTTCTTAAACTACTGGTAAGACCTTATTTCCAGATGTAAATGTCCAGGAAATGAGCTTTTTGTGCATCTGAATTGCACTTATGAACTTTGACTATTCCAGTGTAAGGACAGCAATAAAGTTTGTCTGCAGTGCTACCAAAAGTGGGGGGTTTTACACGTGTTTTACACAATCCTCCAAGATTACTGAAGGGAACTATTGAGGTACTGTCAGTGAAATGGCTTTTGAAGCCTGTTTCAAATTTAGATTTTTAGAATCTGCCCTTTACTGGGCTATCTCTGCTGCACGTCCATCCCGACTGCAACACCAAGGGTGGGTGAGGTTGGGATAAAAAGCTCGGAGCACCTGGTTCACATGTCTCAATGTACCTAGGATTAAAAGATGACTGAAACCATGGTTTATATGACAGGAAAGGGCTTCTTATTCCAAGCTGGTCATTCACTATGCTGAGAAATGATTGCTTTTAGATTCTTTCACCTTGTGCCTTTCAAGTCTTAGAAAGAAACGTTTTAAGTATTTAATGCTTCCTGGCAGAGTTCAGGCATGGTGCTGCTTAAAAGGAATGAGAACTGTGGAGTTGAGAAAAGCTGTCTTGAAAAATATTTTCCCTTGGAAATGTATTCTAAGTTTCAGCCTTAAACTGGAGGTTATCTATTGCAAAGACAGGGGAAAGGCCTTAGATGATGGAATAGGAATATTTTTCTATATGTTTGTTACCAAGCTGGTTTTGTATAGCAAGGGATAGTAGTGCCTGAAACTGTTTCAAAGTGAAGTGCAGAGTGAAAATAAGATGTTGAAATTTCATCCATTTTAAAGTTTGGAATTCCTCTAAAATCAAGAACCTCAGCAGAAATTGAGCTGTTCACATCCCGTTATCAACAAATCATTTTCCCCCATCAATGGATGGAGACTGGAATGGTTCCTGGGGGCTCCTTCAGCATCCCGTGGTTGATGGGCCATTTTTGAGCCCACCTGTGACTTGTCACTGGCTGCAGGTGGCCAAGGATGTGACAGGATAACACCCAGGGGAATGAGAGAGGCTGTGATATCCCCTTAAAATCTGAGCTGTCTGTAGAGATAACTGCACTTGTGCTGAAGTTACTCTGGATTTTCTCCTCATTTCCATGCTGTCCCTCATTAATAGAGAGTTTGGAATGCTGCAGCTCTGCTAAATGCACGTTCTGGGTCAGGGACTGTAAGAGGAAGATTCATGGCTGTAATTAGAGAGGCACTTTGCTCACATGCTCCTGTAGTAGTAGGAAATGTGGTTAAACAGAAGAGCAGCTCTGTATATTTTCAAGAACTCACAAGTGCTGTTAGGCAGAGACCGATTTATTCCTGGCACGTATTTACTCTGTGTTTTGCTCTTTGGGCAATGAATTTACACAGAGGAGTCTGGAGGATAAAAGCAAGCAAATCTTCTCCTTGTTCCCATGTTTCCAGTGTGGTGCAGAGGACAGAGGGGCTTCCAGGGCTCGGTGTTTGCCCCACTGCCCCGGGGTTCTGAACAGCAGCCTGGGTATGGCAGCGCAAGTGGTGCATCAAGGGAGAACATGTGTATAAAAATGCAGGCACAGAATAAATAAGCTGAAAAAAAAATTAAAAGTCAGGTAACAAATGACTAAAATTGAAATCTGTAGGTGACTGTCAGTGCCTCAACCATCAGTCACCTGATGGAGCTTTACAAGAGCTCTTGCAGAGTCCAGGATCTGCCCTCCTGAGCTCCCAGTCTGGCTCCAGGGCACCTGGAAGCAGAGCAGCTGGAGACCCACTGTCACTACTGGGGCTGACTTGCTCCTGACACATTGAATGAAGATCATGGTTTAACTGAAAACAATTTAATCATGTCTTTAAATATCCTTGACATTGCTCTTTAAATGTGATGTGAAACCGTAACGGTCAGCAACAAGTGGAAGGGCATTTGTAAGAGACAACCTTGATCTGAGATGTGTATAAGGGTGGAGCTATAGGAATTGGTACAACTCAGTAAAAGTTACTTATACAGCCATTCTCTGGGATTAACTTCCAATAACAAAGTTATCAAATTTAGCATGATCTCCCAGTTGCAACACTCACTGCAAGTTACTACCATTGTATTATCAGCCACTGAATTTTATTTGCTGATGCTCAATAACAGATGATAGCTATCCTTTTATCTAAATCTGATACGTAACCACTGTGGAGTTGAGCTGATACTTGGCAAGCATGGTATCTCAAATATCAAGGAGTTTTTGGAGTCCTGCACAGTGCTGGATCTTTAATTGCACGTGTTCAGAAGCGATTTAAACAAAATATCCATATTGTTCACCAAGAATCAACCTACCTCGTTAGATTCTTCTCCCCCCAGAACAGATTTAAGCTATTGGTAATTCTTTTTGGAATCACTTAGAATGCAGATGGGGAGTGTGTGTGTGCACGTGGATATTTTTGTCCTTGTGCAGACTGTGGGTAGTGTTCTGTGAGTGCAAAAGTAATATGCATTTTGGGAGTTCAGCACTGAGTTAATTTACTTCTCTCGGCCTCATTTGGGAAGACTGTTCAGTTAATGGAGTGATTATAAAAATGCCAGTCCAATAAGAACTTAAATTTTTCTCTGGAAAGGGTATGTCTGTTCTAGTTATATTTGATTGCAACCAGATTGTGTTTAATTTTATTCTGTGTTTGGTGGTGTGGCAAGAAACCAGATTTCCTACCCTTATTTAAGTTAATCCTTGTGTTTTATGACCATGAACTTCCAAGAAAATATCTTAGCTGCAAGGAGATCTTCCTCCAAAACAGGAGCCTGAACAGCAGAACAGGGAAAGGAGAAAGATTGGAAGATTTGTAGTTGCTGGTGGAATTCCTGAAATGGTGTCTGTTGAGACAATATTTTATTCATCACTAAAGCTAATGTGAGTCAGTCAACGGCTGCTTCTTGCTTAAAGTTCAAACACATTAATTTGAAGTTTGTATAAAAGCTTATTGAGAAAGAGAGGCTTGCTAATGGATTATAAAATAGGTGAGAAGCAGCTACTTCCAGACAGGTTTTTCTGCCTTGGTTGATGGTTGGAGTAAAACAAAGATGTAATTTAAGTAAGTGTGCAGCTTGAACAGGTATCCATGTGACAGGATAAAATGCTGAAAGGAAGCAAGTCAATAGAGAGCTCTGACTGATCAAGGCCCCAGTGCAGCAGCTGAAGTAGAATTCAGTGAAAATGCACTATAAATACAGTGTTAGACAAACCTGTTAAGATCCACTGAATAATTAGCCTCAAGAATTTTCAGGTGCTGGAAGGAAAGAAAAGCAACGTTCCCTTTTTTTTAAGAAACAATGAACACCCACAAATAGTTTTTACTGACAAATATAACTAAGCACATTCTCAGCAATCATGGCTAATAATTTAAGATGAATTTTTGGAACACAAACCAGATTATTTTAGGAAAAAAAAATTGTCCTGTGACTTAAAAAATTAATTGAAGCGAAGTAAGGCTTTTTTTATTCTCAGTCTACAAGTATAGCAGTAAGTGTGTGCTACAAATCTGTGTTTTAAAAAGAAATCTTCATTCTGTCATAGGATGACTAAATCAGGAGTCTGCTTCAATGGTGGAAAGCAATTAAATTTATAGATTGAAAGATTATTAGTTAGAATCTTGAGAAAAATTGGTGGGGAATGTCTGTTTAAGGATCTTTTATGGGTTTGATAACCTGTGTTAATTTTACAAGTTTCATTACCTTGGGATAGGCAAGACTGAAAATTCGTAGCATAAATCTTGGTGTGTTGCAGCAGACTGGAACTGTCTGAACTTGGAAAGTTTGGGTTCTTTGAAAAGATGCAGGACTGACTTTTTTTTTTAATAACTGACTTCTTTTGTAGCTTGAAAAAATAATCCAATCAGATTAGAGAGATGTACATATCTCTAATATTAACTTATGCTTAAAGCAATAAAATGTTAATATTGAGCTATTGAAATAGTGACAGCTCAGCTGTCAGGAGCAAAAATATGTTCTTGGTATTAAATAAAGGACATTTTTGCAAGGCAAGTTAGATGAGTCATCCTTGATTTGGACATATACATTGAAACAAATGACATTTAGTGTTAGTTTTAGGCCTAGGATACTTCAAAGTGGTTCCACTGATCCGTGGTGGATTATGAGGTACAGAATTAGTAATGAATGTCTGAGCTGGTCTAGGGCCCAAGTGATGAGACGTGGAGGCAAGATCAGTGAAGAGAAACCTGTAATGATGAATTTAAGAAAGAACTCAGCTTAAACTGACAGGTTCAGGGAATGGAGCTTAAGCACTCATTCCGTGCATATCAGGATCCACAATGCTTGCTCTGCTCCGTGGGATTAGGAGCAGAACTGAGAAACTCTGTCAGGCTCTGGCGCACATTTGGGACCAGCACTTTCTGCAGGGAAGTGCTGGGAGAAGAACTTGTTGTTACTGGGAGGGCACTTGAGGTGTTTCACCTCACAAAGCTTCACCTGTCTGCTACTGGTGATGTTCCTCGTGGATGCCACATGTCATCCCTTACTCAGGGGAAGCAGTATTTTGATTATAGCAAGGTTCCTATACAAGGAACATCCAACTACTGATTTTATCCATGCATGGGGGATGTGTGTTCATGGAAACTCATCTCAAAGCTGCTTCAAAACCTGTGGGAATAGACATGAAATGCTGAACCTGCAAAGATAGCAAGGCCACAGGGCATATAATTGGAAAAAGACTTAGGAAAAAAAACGAACATATATATACACACAAGTATTATGAGTGTCTTCCTTAATGAACTGATAGCACTTGAAATCACAATGCCAGTTTTGAATCAAGAAGAGCTTTTCTAAACTGCATTCAGGATTTACAAGGATTACACTGATTCAGGGAAAAAAAAACCCCAAACCTATACATATATATTTTAATTCTAAAGAGAAATAACTTTCATTGGTCTTTTTAAAACTGAAGACAATCTTTCTGTATGCTTCCCCTCTAATCTGGGTTGCCAGGACACAGAACACACAAAAAGAATGAAATTTAGTCAAATCTAACAAGAATACTTCAAACCTTGCCCAGGCAGTTGTTACTGGTATCTCAGAGGACTGGTGCCTTCCAGAGTGTAGATCAAACTGTCTCTGCTCACATGTAAATTTAGCAAGACTGTGTCAAGAGTGAGATGGCAAGACAAGAAACAGAACTGTCCTGTGGTGGGGGAGTCGTTCCTCGACCATGAGGACTGACACTTGCAGCAGAAACCAAACCACAGGGATGTATTTGAGGCACTGGAGAAATCAGTGATGTTTGTTTCCAAACCCCACACATCTGGGTGCCTCGAGAGAAGCACTTCTGTCAGCAGCAGCAGCTGAGAAGCCTGGGATTTGTGTTTAATGTTTGAGTGACTCTCCTGAATTTGTGCGAGGTCTGAGCTCAGTTCTTAAACAACTGACATCAGAAAAAGAAGTTATGAGTGCTTTATTTCAGAGTTTATTCTTTATTCCACACTGGAGAATCTGTTCCCCAGTTTCTCCTGGTGTAGATCCTCTGTTAGCTAATGAGGCATAAAAAATGATCAAAGCTTGCCCTGAAGTTTGAGGAGTCAGAGCATCTTTGTCTCCCTTGCAGAGTCTGAGTTTAAATACACCCTGAACACGTGGTGCCCTTTGACTCAGGAAAGATGACTTTTCTCTCTGCAGAAACCTGTTCTTTGAAGATCTGTGGACAGAGAACAAACATTTGGTTAGAATAATAAAGTACTCACTGAAATTGGCCAGTTGCAAGAGCAGGTTGATGTGCACGTGTCTGATGTCTTCTGCCTTCATCTTTCTGGAACAACTAGAAAGCACTTAAAGGACTTACTCCTCTCCCTGAGTGAGGAAATTCCAGTGTTCCTGGATTTATTCCATCTTAAAGCAACTCGGCACAAGCTTTACATGTACATTTTCATTCTGCACTCTCTCTCACTTCCATAAGAATATCCAATAAGATTTCTCAGGAATTTTCTATATGAATTCTACAGTCTGAAAAATAAGTTACAAATGGATTTTTATACAATAAATCCCACACTAGGAGTTACCTTAATGAGCCAAATGCATCTTTTCGAGCCCTGGTAAACCAGAATGTCTTTGGAAGGGATGAGAATGAATGATCAGAAACAGTGGTGGGTTAATTTGTGGAATTTTGTAGTTCGTAAGCACTGCCTGATCCTAACAGCATTTGTTTCTTTCTTTACTTGCTTTGCATTTTGTGGGTTTAAGATAAAAATTGATAGGCTAAATCTCAGCTCTCATGAAAGTTTCAGAAGGGATGTTTACTAAAAAGTGTTCGTGCTTTCTGAACTTTTGCCCATTTTGTTGTTGTTTGGGGGTTGTCATTGGTTTTGTTTGTTTGTTTTTTTTTTTTTAGTAAATGGGAGAAGTAACCACTTCTTCTAGGAAGAACGGTGGAGTGGAACAATGAGACTGATGTTCTCATTGTCTCTATCCCTTTCCCACTTTGGGATTGCTGTAAATGCCTGATCAAATTATATCTGCTGCTCTGTTTCCTGTGTGTGTTTAGAACCGCGGGATAACCGAGGAGGCTTCTCACATCAGTGTTTCTTTATCCCTTTTTAGAAGTATTGTGTATTTTATCTGGTGAGTCTGCGAGAGTTTGACATTGGATGACTTTATAAAACATTCAACTAATTGGATTTGTTAAAATAAATAAATCAAACACTAATTGGAATGTGCCCTGCCATTATTTTTGCTTACTGAATTAGATATTATGGCGTGAAGTTCTTTTTATCATATTTGTGCACTTATTTAAACACCCCCCTGGCGCACACTTCTGCAAATTCAATTATATATTCAAAGGAGTCATTCAATTTATGCAAGGCTGGTTTACATTTAATCCAGGGGCAAGTCTCAGTAACTGATGATAGGTCTTCTCAAGATTAATTAGCATCACTCAGATGAGCAGTGGCATTGTTACAAGCCTGCAGTGTAAAACAAAGGATATTTTATCCTTCTTATGTGAGCCATTATTTGCTTCAATATGACCCTTTTCAGGAAGAGAGACGCTTTCTTGTTTAAATTTCATTTTAAGAAAAGGGTTCAACACCACCTGTGTTATCCAACACCATCAAAGCCCTCTCCATTCCCTCTTTGGCCCCACTGAGCAACTGCATTTGTTTAATTTTTAGCCAAGCAGGAAAAAGGCTCCAAGAATTGGAATTTGTTTTCCAAAAAATCCTCATTTTTGTTAATGATTTATGAAGACGCAGAACCCCATTTTTGTGATTGTGTAAATGTTGTCATTTTCCTCAAGCTGCTCTGTGATATGTTGTTGAAATGATAACATGCAAACCTGGTAACTAAATTCATCCAGTGGTTGGTCTTCCTTTCCCTTCAACTTGAAGATCCTTTTTTTCAGCATTACTGAATAGCCCTGTTCTCCCTCCAAGCAGTCAGATTTCAGCTATGGATGATTTTCTGTGGGGATGGGTCTAACCTCTTCCTATCCTTATATTCTGTCATATTTGGGTGTAGCTCATATCTAAGTACCTGCATGGGTGGGGTGTTTTGGGAAATGTTTAATATTCAGCTTATGCTGACATCAGTGTAAATAACACCTCTGCTGGTTACTCTTCCTACTTCAGTGAACTCCCAAATTCTCTTTAATTTTCTGAACCTGGCTGCCTGTAAGGGAAGCCACAATGCCACATCTGCCAGCTTCTGCAGAAAAGTGGGGCCCCCACTGCTGTCCTTGCTTGGCAGATACGGACACAGGTGGCCAAGGGGCTTTACCAAGGATGGGATATAAGGAAGAATTTTTTTTCTATGAGGGTGGGGAGGCCCTGGCACAGGGTGCCCAGAGAAGCTGTGGCTGCCCCTGGATCCCTGGAAGTGTCCAAGGCCAGCTTGGACAGGGCTTGGAGCAGCCTGGGATAGTGGAAGGTGTCCCTGCCCATGGCAGGGGGTGGCACTGGATGGGCTTTCAGATCCCTTCCAACCCAAACCATCTGTGTCTCTGTAACTGTTAAAGTAACCCCAAAATCTGTGATATTCTGATACGTTGTGCTGCTTTCACTTTCTGAAGTTTCTTTCCTGTTCCATAATGCAATATGCACTGCAACAGTGTGAAGAGAGGAGTTGTTGGCTTTTTGGCTCACAAGTCACTGTGGCTCTGGCTCCTAGCTGAGCCTTTATTTCATTTTTAATTCTGCTCTTAGTTGACACACCAGAACAAGAAGCCGGTGGGCACTGCCCCCCTCTTGGTACCCAGGATTCACACAGGCAGTCTGCTCGTCTGAGCCCTTAAAATTGACTCCAGCTTTTCTCCTTTCCTGCAAATTCACCTCCACGTTCCAATTGTGCTGCCTCTAGTAAATTAATCCTTCTGGCTTATTGCCCTGTCACTCTGTGTTTGGAGGTTTCTCCACTAACCTTTTCTTTCTCTGAAATGTAGCTGTCTTGCTGCGACTTTTAAGGCTCTCCATGGTTTATTCCTTCCTTTCCTATTCAGCTGTACTACAAGGTTGGCTTTGACTTTCAGGCAAGGCACTTTAAAGCTTCCTCAGGTGTTGTCTTGTATCAGCAGATGCTCCCAATTAATTTCCACAAGTTCTCACTGTGTCCCTTTTTCAGCTCCTCACACTCCACCTTCCTCAGCGAGGATAAAATCACCTATTTAGCTGATTATGCCAAGCTATTGACAATTACATTCCCAGTTCAATGAGCACTGCTGCCCCATATTTTCCTACTATTGCTTGTTTTGCTTCTGGGACTTTGAAGCAATTTTCTCTGTGTACAGGAGACCTCGTACAGCAGCTGGGCTCGAGCAGAGAACGTGTTTATAATTCCTTCAAAGTAATAGCTCCCAGACAGCCCCACCCCTGTGTGCTGAGCAGAGGGGGGGTTTGGGATGGTTTGTGTCTGAAGTTGTGCTATTAAAGGGAATCTTTCAAAATGAGAATGCCCCGTGTGGAGGCTGAGAGCAGAGGATTTGATTTTGCCTCTCGCTCCTGCTCGCTGGGATAAAGGTGACTTTCAGCTGCACTGCTCACTCCCACACAGTCCAGGGTGCCTGGATCTTCCCTTAGATTTTTTAATGAGCCTGTTCAGTATTGTAATTTTGAACTTTTTCACCTAAATTAATTAAAAAAAAAAAATAAAAGGGAAACAGTTTAAGTGCAATCTTGCTTGTTTTGACAGCGGGGAAGGCTTTACAAGTGCAACAGATTAAAGGCAGGGATTATTATAATATTGTAAAATCATGACAACTTAGAAATATATTTGCAGAAGCTACTGAAACAGGTACGTTTTCAAGGGTCATAAAATCTATTAACGGATCTATTTATAGTGAAAATATGTATTATATAAAATTTTTAATTTTTTAGGGCAAGTTTGATCTCTTTAAACTTTTCTTTAGCAACAGAGTATTTTGGGGTGTCAGATACTCCACCCAACGAACCTTTCTAGAATATACTTGACTCGAAATGTTTGATGACGTTCTGTAGAACCACTTAGAAAACCAGCTGATGTTGGAGTGAACAGAGAGTCATTTAACAGAATAAGGGACTGATAAATATCAATGACATGAAATATATTTGTAATTTGAGAGGAGTTCCATAGGAACTGAGACAAAGTTTGGGCTTTCTAGGGTGATAGAGAATATGGGTGAAAACTGAAGAAGTCCTTAATGTCTCCAGTGTTGGGTAATATTTTATTGCAAAGGAACCACGTGTCAGTGATGTATCAGCTATTCACTGTGTGAATGGGGGCAGTGCAGCCTGTGGGAAGGAGTGAGGAGTCAGGAACGTCTCTGTCCATACAGCTCTGATCGGTGTCAGGAGCCTTTGGCAGCTTGGCTGGCAGAGCAAGTGAGTGTTGCCCTGAGCTCTGTGCAGCCATGGCATGTGAGATGTGCCCAGTTGCCTTTGGAGGACTGGGATCTGCAGAGAAAAATGATCCTTTGTTCCCTAAGAGAAACCGAAAGCTTCATAGAGACATTCTGGGCATGATTCAAGTCCAGAGTCAGGGACTCTGATCCAATGGATCCACTAGTGAAATACTTTGGCAGACTAAGTTGGGTGGAGGTGAAGAGGACTGTGCCCGAGGTCGTGAGGGACACCAGTGTAGGGACATCCTAGGGAATGAGCTGTCTGAGTTTCTCTGTGTGACCCAAGTTTCAAAGATCTGCATTGGAATACAAAATTTCATTCCACAGTTCCTGGATTTCCCTTGATTCACAAGTGTTCAGGCAGCTGCCAAGTTATTTATGAGAGTTAACTTCTTCCAAGTATTTCAGGAATTTCAGTGAAGATCTTTTAGTCAACAGTCTGGAAGGTGTGAATGCCAGTCGGCATCTGCTGCTTCTCAGTCTCTTGTTGTTCAGAACCTGCAGGGCCGTGCTCAAAAGTATTGACTTGAAAGACCTCGAAGAAGCTCTTGTGTGTTCATGGACCACACAGAAATTTGTGTTGTTAAGTTTAGGAGATGGTTAAAGCCAGGTTAAATATAATCAAGGCTTAAAAGCAAAAAGGAGTGAGGCATTGCTGTAGGAACAGTGATGTCGTGCTTGTTTGTCGTTTGCATTCCTCCTTCCTTTTCCTGTTTTTTTTTTTTTAATATCTTACTTGGAGGTTCATGCAAATATTTCTGCATGGGGATATCCTGTATGATTGTCCTTGAAAATAACAGGTTGAAATAAAGGGTACTGATCTAAGAAACAGTAGTGTGGAGGGAAGAAAACAAGGGCTTCCAGTGGATATAAAACATGGAAAGTACAAAGATATTTTTTGGACATCACCTTTGGAGCTGCATGAAAAATAATGTTCAGGAAATGAGTTTTATTTATTTTTATTTCCTGTGTGAGCTCGGGTACAAAATACCTAAGTAAATGACCTGCCACAAAGAGAGAGAATTAATCCAGAAATGTTTCCATTTTTCTTGGTTTTTAGGTGGTTGTTCGTTTGATGAGCACTACAGTAACTGTGGTTATAGCGTCGCCTTGGGAACCAATGGATTTACCTGGGAGCAGATCAATACCTGGGAAAAGCCAACAATGGATCCTGCTGTCCCAACTGGTGAGTAAGGAGCCTCATCAACAATGATGAGTTGCAATTCTTGGAGAGAATCAGCTGTTGTTCCCATGTATGTGTGTACTGGCTCTGGGGACACAAAACAGGGGAGTAGGATTTTATTCAGTGGTAAAAAGTTAATTTTGTGTTCAAAATAATCTGACAACAGAATTCAGAGATGTGAGATGGCTTTTTGCAACATTTGCCATTGGATATTCTTGCAGAACTGTTTTACATTTCTTATTTTATTTGTAATTTAATAGAGAGGAAATGTTTTGGATACAAAACTCTTAAGGTTTGGCCAGCTTTTGGCATGTTTCTGGATGAGAGAGGTGTCTGGGGAGGTTCATGTTGGACAGGCCAAAAGAAGTAAAGCTTTGAAATGTGTGGAAATATTGGACATTCCAGTTACCATTTAGCTCTCAACTGATTGCTTTAAATTCCAATTTTGAGAAGGATAAGAGAGTTCCTAGAGAATTAGTTGTGGTAGCTAATGCTTGATTAGGCTGAGACTTGAGACAGGAGAATTTTCATATGCAAAAAAACTATTTCCAGCAGAGAGAATTACCAGAGTTTCTAATTTATTAATATGTACTGAGTATAGCGTAGACTTCCATGTGGTAGTTGGAATATCCTTAGAAGAGCTCACAGTGGTGACAATTTCCAAGGTTTTTTTTTCATTGGAAGTTGCCATTATGCTTTGTTATGGGAATGAATTCTCTAGTCCTACAGTGCTGTGGAATGCTTTGTTCACATTGTAAAAGAACTTGATTCAAGAAAAAACTTCAGAGTTCACTAAAAATCCTACTTTGTCCATGTTGGTTGCCACCTAAAATAGCAATACGAGTCTCTTTCAGGCACACAGTGGCCAACAGACCTCACCAGCCAGTTAAGACTTTTTCACTCCTAAAAAAATAATTATTTGTTCTGGTTAGTGCATTGCACTGTGAGAGTATGAGCTGCATGGAAGAAATGAAGTATAATATTGTTCAAGACATTTTCTTATGCCTGTAATTATTGGGATAAGAGACTTGTAATTGCTGGCTGCCTGGCAAGGACACGGTGTGGAGCTGAGATAGCAATAGCTCCCTGCCATAGCCACTGACAGACAGCCCAGAATTCAGCCCTGGGTGCCTGTCAGTAAAAAACCAGCTCAGGAGACACCAGCCTGGCTGGGCTTCCTCTAGCACTGAAAGCTGTTTAACTTCTGTGGGTTTGAAATCATTTCATCGTTGGAAATTGTTCAGAACAGGAACCTTCAGAGTGTGTCACACCTGGTACCGCTTGGTTTGGCTGTGGCATCCCCAAAGGAGTTAACTGTGGAAGCTGCAGATTTTTGGCCCTGTCTGTAAGAGTGCATTTCATTATTCTGGATGTTGTTGTGTTTTGAATGATGGCAGGTTTATCTCTGGGGCTCGTCAGCATTTGGTTCATTGTTGTCCTTATTTTGTGTCCTTGGTAAAGAGAGACATGGCAGATCTTTGAGTTAACTGATCCCAGAGTTAAGGGATGGGAATTTACACAGTTCTGATGCAATTGAGAATCTGGAATAAAAGGGGAAGGTTTATATGGCTTGCACTGGATGACTTCAGTACTTTGTCACCTCTAAATGTTAAAGTAAACCCTTCCTGGCCTCCTTAAGGTGTACTGTCATCTGAAATACCCTGGAACCACGGAGAGATCAACAGAAATCACAGAGCTGGAAAAGACCCCTGAGGTTATTGACTCCAAGTATTATCCCATCCCTGAACCCTGCTCCCACATCTACGTGTTTTATGACCACATGTGCCACATCTCCTCGTTTTATGAACGCTTCCAGGGATAGTTACTCCACCACTTCCCTGGGCAGCTCTTCCAGTGCTTGACAACCCCTTCAATGAAGAAATTTTTCCTAATATCCAATCTAAACAACAGTAGACAAACAACAGTCTGGAACGGCGTGATTAAAAAAACCCAAAGCAACAAACCAACCCAGAAAAACCCTCAACCCCAAACAAACAGCTCCATATACACAAAAACCCCATGCCAACCCCAGAACATCACAATGTAATTTCTCCAAATACTTGTGGTTTTCCCCTTTCCATGATATCTGGTATCACAAAAAATATCTAGAGGTACTCCAGCAGCTGCAGATTGAATAAAGATTAGGCCTCAAACAGAAAAATGCAGAAAACTTTATTGAAGTAAGGGGCAAAGGTAAAGCAGCCATCAAGTGGGAATGTGCTGATAAATAAGATGTAAAAAGGTTTTAAGGAGCATGAGGGGAAATGAGTCAGTTCCTGATGTGACTGATTGATGTCACAGGACTGTTCACAGAGAAAAAAAGGCAAAATCAGTAGGTGGAAGATCATCAGCCATGGCAAATGGGTGCAGAAGGGCCTGGTGTAACAAACCCTGTGTTTTGAAGAGCTGTCCAAGTCATGCTAACCTTGGAGTTAATGACAGTGTTCAGTCAGACTCCCTGAAGCTGGCGGAGATTTTTGGAGCTATTATTGAGAGTCTGTTGCTAGCTAGAATTGTGGTGTCTGTGTTGGTTACTCTTTGAAAAGCTGTTGTCTGGTGGGAATAAAAGTTGTTTATTTCAAATTCAAGTCATGGCAAAGCCAGGTGGATAAACTGAGGAGCAGCATGTTCCACTCCTATAAGGCAGGGATATCTTTAAAGCTGGAGTCCTAGAACATGTGATGATTGACTTTCCATTCCACTGAATTTCTCCACAACAGCTGAGAGCAGCAGGGTGTAAATCCACTGAGCTGCAGGGTGTAAGAGGTGGTAACAAAGATGTGTTCATGGAATAAGCATCCAGAGGCTCGACAGAGCACGGAGAGTGGTGGCAGGAGTGGCAGCAGGGCTCTGGGAATGCACAAGTAATGCAGATTTTCTCTGTTGGGATGGTGTTTTAAACGCTGCCTTACTTTTGCAGCTGGAAATAGGTTAAAATACATTGTGGAAATGGTAAAAACAGAAAGCGAGCAGGAATTAGGTGGGTTCAGTGACACTGAGTCAGTCTGCAGTGCTGGAAGCATGGCCAGCCCCCCCAGCTGCTCAGCCCTTTCCTCTGGAAAACGTTTTGGCTTTCCTAAGTACCAGCAGATTCCTTTGAATTCAACCAAGCCACAGAACTGTGTCCTCCTGAATGCTAATGATGCTGTCTGGCGCTTTTAAAAGTCCTTTTCACTGCTAGATCTCAGAGTGCTCTTCAAAGGAGGTCAGTACCATGAATGAGAGCCCGAGTCCCCAGAGCTGTGTAATTCTCTGCTGACACGCTGCTGCAAAGGTCTCTGCCCAGGGATGTCTTTCTAGTCTTTATTTTTTTAATTAAAATGTCAAAAAAAAAAAAAAAAAAAAGGAAATTAAACCGCTCCATTAGCAATGTAGAAGTTTGTAGGCAATTTGTTTTACTCCATTGCCAGCAAATAAACTGTTTCCCATGAATTCTGTGATTAATTCCTTAGGGCTGGAAACAGTGTTAATTGGGGGATTAAGAACCAGATGTTTGTTGTTCTGAATAAATGTTTCAAAAACGTGGAACACATGAATTGTAGGTACCCAACCCCCAGACTTCAGTGGGACTCTTGTTCCACCTCTCTGCACAATAGCAGGAGTGATTATAACAAAATATTCTTTAACACATGGGTGTTTACTTAAGCCTGAATACCCTCAGCGATGAGTATTCTGCAGCTTTTGGGCTGCTTGTTCCACTCTTGGAGTTATAAAGGTTCTCAAACCTTCGTTTTCCTTTCTGTGGCTTCAACTCATTTTTTCTTTTTTCCATTTTTGAATAGGGAGAATAATCAGTTGTTGCTCTCCTATAACCTCTCTATTGTAGTTGTAGACAGTTAAATCTTTGCTCTGCAGGACTAAATGTAACCCAGTCCTTTTAACTTTTCTTAATTGTCTTGTTTCCTTCCCTGTGCCTTCAGTCATTATTTTCTTTCCTTCTTGGGGGTATTTGTCTGAAGTTGTGCTACCAAGTGAGGATTCAGCACTCTGCATGGCAGTGCTGGCAAGACACAAGACCAACCCTAACCAGTCTGGGATTCTATGAAAGTAGGACTTGAACTCTTTTGTGGGTCTTTTTTGGGGCAGATGCTTGGTTATCACAACAAAGAAATGTGTTTAAATCAACCAGGCAAAAGTACTGCTCTTATTTTCCATGTCACCACATTGCAGCATTCCAAGGAGCCGGGACTGCTCTTGCAGCAGTTGCAGGAATAATATTAATAATGAAAGTATTTAACATTTAAAGTTCAAAGTATTTTACTATCATTTGCTAATTAACTCCAACAGAGACTTAACCAGGGCTGACTAGACTGAAGTAATTACTTTAATTGTATTAAATATGATTCTATCTGAATGCAAAGGCGTCGTGTCTTGTGCATGTGTGCAGCTGTGTTCCTTGCTGTTAGATTTTAATCCCACGTTTACTTTCTGAAGTTTCTCTGTTCCAACTCAGCAGATGAATAATCACACAGAGGCTGAAGGTCTGGCCCCACCTGCCTGACTGCTCACTTCCTTTCATCTCTGTAGCACTTGGAGTAAGCGCTACTTTGCTTTCGCAGAAATAAACAACAATTCAAACAAACAAATGGAGTACATGTGCATATAAACATAGATCTGTGTCTCTGCATGCTCCATATCGCTGCTGCTGCTTGCTCAGTTGCTTTCCAACTGGGCATTGTTTGTCTAGGAAAGAGAAGTGTAGGTGTGAAGGATGTATGGATTAGCAGAATGTTTGGAATAAATGACAGCATCCAGAATGACATCACTTGTATGTTAGCAAGTGTAAATGGCCTCACTTTGCATCCTTGTCCACAGAGTCCAAACGTTTTCTGACAAGAGCAACAGGACCTGTTATTGATTTTGTGGTAGAAATTGGTGCATTTTTATCTCACAGGGAATCATTTAGGCTGGAAAAGCCCTCTAAGATCATCAAGTCCAACCATTAACCCAGCAGTGCCAAGGCCACCTCTAAGCCATGTCCCCAAGCACTACATGACATGCTTTCTGAATGTTTCCAGGGATGATGCCCTGGGCAGCCTGTCTAAATGCCTGACCACCCTTTTGGTGAAGAAATTTTTCCTGATAACCAATCTAAACTTTCATCTAAATGATGGAGGTTTTGAGTTGATATTTTCAGGCACAAATGAGTGCTGAGTGTGCCCTCATGAGTCTACATCCTGTGTCCCAGTGAAATGAACCCAGCTCAAGAGCTGTTCAGGGTGTGCAGAGCATCACCTCCCTTGGATGCACGGCACCGCCCCACTGAGAAATCATAGCAGAATTTCTGTCTTTCCTCTTGCAGCAGAGATAAGGGATGGGGGACTCTTCCCACACCTAAATGAGTGTGTTCCTTTGTTCCAGTAGCTGGAGGAGTCTGAGCTTCTCACTGGAAGAACAGAAGGGTCATCCTCATTAGTGTTGCTCTGTGAAACACTCATTTAGCAGGCAAACATCGAGATGTATCCAGGAGTTCCAGATGGCCAAATTCCACTTGGGCTCCACTGAACTGAGGGAAGTTTTATGGGAGTCTAATAGGCCAAATGCTTTCCTGTGTCACCTTTCTCTTTTTGTGAGTGGCACCGTGGAGTGACAGCAGGAATGAATAATTATCAAGCAGCTTTCCTTCTGGAAGGTGATAACCCACACTGGATGGGCAGATCCTTTAATTCTGTTCAGGAGATGAGAGATGAGAAGTTGCTGCTGACCTCTAGAAAGGCCAGAGACCCTCTGTGCATAGGTCAGGCATTTGTCTCTTTTCCCTGCAGGCCAGAATGCTGCCAGCAGGAGTTAGACTCAACATTTGTAAACTTGAAAGGCAAGGCAGCAAAATTAACATTTCCCCATGTCTGAGTGTATTAATTCTTGCTTACAAGAAAATACAAAAAGAAGCTTGTTAAAGGAATAAATTAAAAGTCATCTGTGTATATGATGAATCATGATCCAGTTTTGTCTGAGAGTGAGAAAAAAATTTGGCTCAGCTGCATGTATATTTTTTTTTCTCCAAAAATATTTTATGCAGGGGAAATTACTAAGAATGAGTCAAATATGTTTCTCCCCACTCTTTCACTTCCATACAAGTAAATAGATTAGTCTGTGGCTTGTTAATGAACTCCCAAGTAATTTCTCAGCTGTTAAGGTCTAAAGAGAAAGGGATCTCTGGAAAGTTTCCTCGATGTGTTTTTATTTTGCTGTTTACTCTGCAGCCTCCTGTCTGTGTTTTGGGATGCTGTCTTATACTTGTAAATAATTCTTCTCCATTTCCAGAACTCCATCCCTGTTTTATGCTAACCTAAGCTTTTTGGGATTGATTGCAAGTGTTGGGTTTATTTTAGTGGTTGTGCATGCCAATGTTGAGGTTTCCAGGGAGGTGCACTGTGTTGACCTATTTATGAGCGTAGCTTTGGGAGGAATGTAACCTTGCAAGCAACAAGAAGGATTTTTTTTCTGCATGTACAGCCTTCAATTGCTCTGTTTTACTCTCTCCAGACCCTAAGCCATTCCTATACCTCATTCTGTAATGAGCCCAGCACCAAGATTTAGCTGTCCCTTGGAGGAATGTGTTGTCACCCGTATTTTTTTACTGTCTTGTGTTAGGTCTGGGTTGTCAGTAACTAAATCCTACCTCTATATACAGGCAATTTTGCTTATTCAGCAATGAAGACTATGAGCACTTCTGCACAGAACTGATTTCATACAGGTAGCAATTTAAACCCTTTAGTTTTAAGAGTGCTTCTTACCAAATATTTGCTCCATCTTGTGTTCCTGTGTTCTAACACCAAGTAAAATCTTTCCTTTGGGATGGGCTGTACTGGTTTTGGATGGAACAGAAGCAGTGGGGGACTGTTTGGCCAAAGTTTGTGGGGAAATTGCAGGCCTGTAGATTAAGTATATCACACTTAGCTAACTAAGTACTTGCTTTTATTCAATGATATAAAAAGTTGATTTAATTAAGAACATTTACCTCTCTAGAAGACTTCTGCTGAAAGGAAGTTACATCCCAGTTTTTAATTCTGTGTCATTCACATTGTTATGATGACATGGAATTTCTCCTCGTGCTGTTGTCAGAGGTCAGCAGAACCGTCCTTCCACTTAGGTGGAGGTGGTGTTTTGGTGCTGAAATCCAGCTTAGCAAGGACGTGCAGCCTTCAGTGAGCTCCCATGCTATAAAGAAATGAAATCAAAGATCAGAATGGCTTCTAGGAAGTGTTTTAATGACCCTGAAGGGATTGCTGTCTGCTGGGAACACATGTAGTTCCTGCACCTTGATGTGTTAAATGGTACATTTGAACTGCTGTCAGTCTCTTCCTGACCCTTCCCCGCCGGAGCTTCCACAAACAGGAGCTGTTTGTGGGTGTCAGGCCCTTTCCATTATCACCATTAGTGGGACCACGACACTTTTAAAGCACTGCCACAACATCACTCAGCATCGCCCTGGGAGGAAGGACAAGAAAGCTGCTGCTGCTGTACTTGTTTCTCCTGCATGGTTTCAGCACTGAAACATTAATTTTTCTCGGCACCTGTTGGCTCTAGCAGGAACTGATGCCTCTCAGCATCTGAGCACGCAGCCTGTATTTTTTATAATGTGTTATTTTGAGCTCTGGTAGGACATGCTGTCCAGATGCCAGTGTGTTAAAACTGGTTTTTGTTTGAGGGCTAAGTTAGGGAATTTTATTGCCACACCAGTGGGAAAATATTTCTCATTAACAGCTTCAAAATCTTCAGGAGCTGGAAAACAGAAGAAA
Source organism: Edolisoma coerulescens (assembly GCA_013397115.1). Classification (NCBI taxonomy): domain Eukaryota; kingdom Metazoa; phylum Chordata; class Aves; order Passeriformes; family Campephagidae; genus Edolisoma; species Edolisoma coerulescens. Next base: position 1,231,399 of record VWZW01004140.1, read on the forward strand.
GAGAGGTTTCTTCCAAATAGATTAAATTTAATTTAAATTCTATTGAAGTAAATGTGGTTGCAGGAGTAAACAAGATGAAGAGGTAGAACAAGGGGTGGGGAAGGTCTGTCTGACAAAAATTAAATACTAAAATTGATAAGTGTGAAGTTAGTGGATGTTAAGGAATAGAGGAAAAGCAGTGACTAAATAGGAACAGAAGTTTTAGGAGGAATAGATAAATTCTAGTGGTTTTGAAGGAACTGACAGGATTAGGGAATGTTGCAGGTCTAGTGAGGGCTGAGAGATTTGTAACAACACTTCAAGAGTGAATTTTTGAGTAGACAGAATTCTGGTTTTATTTTTTTTTTCCTCCCCTTTAACTGTGAACCTGCTCTGTATTGGGTATTTTTCCTTTTTCCTGGAAGGTTTGAGAGCAGGCTAGAGATGGACAGATGAACAGGAAAGAAGTTCCAAAAGAAGAGTGACCTGAGAACCTGCATAGGGCAGATGGCCAAAGTCCAGACAGACCAGATGTGAAAGAAGGAAGGGGAAGGCCATGAATGAACAGACAAATACTGACAGAGAAGGATTTTCAAAAGGAAATGTTGGGGAAATCAGAGGCAAAATTAGTCCTCAGCATGATCCAAGAAAGCACCTGAGGCGTTAAAAAGGGATTCAAGGCAGAGGGTGGGCAGAACACAGGAAAGGCAATGAGCACTATGAAGGTTGTTGCTCAGTCCCTTGTGAGCCTTGGTAGCTCTGAGTGAATTTTCAGCTTTTTGGAGTTGTTTAACAGAGATTCAGTGGAATTCTCCTGAAATCCCTGAAATTCAGTGGGAGCTGGGTGTAATCTCTCAGAGGGACTCTGTACTGTAGTTCACTGTCTGGCTAATGCACTATTTTTTTTTCCATTTGTCTCTTTTGCCCAATGAACTCTTCTCTTTCATCTTTCTTACTTTTTTCTTTGATTTTTTACTTCTGTCACCAACCATCGCGCCACTTAATGGACTCCCAGCACCTGAGTCCGAAGCTGTGGAAGAATATCCAAGATTCCAGTGTTAAGAATTGTTTAACTAATGCAGTTTCTTTACCACAAGCCCTGTTCAGTGTATAGTGAACTAACTGCAAGTCTTCCTGCCAGCTTCAAAATAATCAGGATGGAGACTGATAATGAGCAGATTTTCAGATGCTTTACTATTTAATTAGAAGGATACAGATTGTTTGATGGAATGATAATAACAACCCCTGATCACTGGTTCCAGTGAGAACTGTTGCTATTGAGAATTTGTGGGGGAAAGAGAGTTCATTTTTCATGCTTAGGAAATATTAGCATTTGCTATTGCCAGTATCAGATATTTAGTGCGTGTAATTTGGCACATGAAAAATGCTGGCTTTTAAATCTCTTTTCCAAAAGTCATTTATATATGTACAAAAGCAAGTTGATAGCAACAATATTAATATATTCTCATGGGAAAAAAAAAATAATGTAGGCATCTCCTGCCTAGGCAATCCAACCTCCTCCGTGTCATTCACCTCCTTTAGAAAGGACTGGAAACTGTTGTGCTTGTATTCCTTTGAGATGTAAAGTTGTTATATTACAAATTATCGCTTGTTTTCAGTATTGACTAGATAAATAAATGCAATTATGTTTATCAATGTTGAAAATTAAGCAACAGAAACCAATTGTGTGTGTTTGAGGATCTTTTCAAATGAAAAGCTGTATTCACTGAATTCTCATCGGCTCTTTTTCTCCCTGACATGTTTCATGATGTGAGCTCTCAATTGAATGAACAGCTGCAGTAAAAATGGCACCAGCCAAGTCACAGGGAATTCACAGGAAATTGAGATGTTTCAGGCTGCAGCACAAACCATTTGGGCTCTCGTTTACCTTGAGAAATGCTTGGCTTTTCATTAGTAAAATGTCTATAAACACAGAAAGGTGTCAAGCCCTTTGGGTAAACCTCATGGGGGTAGAACAAAGACACTTCTCTGGGAAGGTTTATCTTTCTAATGGTGGAAAAAGCTTTTCCTTCTGGTCTTCTACTTTGGATTACTTACAGTGCATGCATGAGGGGGCAAGATGAAGGAAACGTCAGTGTTGGTCTGCACTAAGGGAAGCAGAATAAGAACCCTGCATCACAGGTCAGGTATCTAAGAACCTCCTCAGTTCATCTCATTCTCCTAAAACAAGATCATCCTTAACACTCAAGATCTGAACCTGTCCCTTAGATCTTTGGAAATACCATCTATTGCCTCATACGGATGCTGGCAGAGTCGGGATGTTTTGTCCCAGCTTCCCCCCCAGCCCTGGCACACACAGCAGATGTGGCAGCACGAGGAAAGAACTAACTTGGAGGCAGCAAGTGGCCCGCTGTCTTCAGAGCCATGAAACAGCAGAGCTGTTTCTGATTAATCTGAAATGCTTTGGAACAAATGTTTTATGTCCTGAATGTTTATGCAGCGCTTCCATTTTTTAATTTACTTCTGTGCCACTCTTCTTTAACACCCAGGCTAGTAAAGCTTTAAGCAGCGTGATGAACATTGTCATGGGATAACTGTTCCTGATGCCTCCTCACAAGCCCCATAAACTCACTGTTCATGGAAACATAAACCCTCCAAAAGCTTCCTTTCCTTCTATCTCTCTTGTTTTCCATATATATGAGACTTTTTTTGTATTTCTTTTTTTCCTGCACTACCATCTTCATCTTATAATCTTCTCTAGTTATGGTAGTGAAGATCAAGCTGTGAAGAAACTTGGCAATAAACCCCAAATCACCTCCTCCATCACCTCCAGCCTAATAGGAGATAATCAAAGTTTTAAAAAACAAACAAACTATAAGCTAAATTAACTTCTTGCTAAATTTGTTGCAGTCTGGGGTGACTGAGTGAAGATGTGCCATGGATATTGCTGTGCTTCCTCATGGCCAGTTTTACTACTCCATCTGTCCACAGCAGAATCTCTTTCCCCATTTCAGTTTTATAGGTTTGAGTTGTTTAGCAGTGTAGTTATGGGAATATTCAAAGGAGGAATCATAACCAGAGAAAAGTGGTTTAGCTTAGTTGTCATTAGCTGTTCATCTAGAACAGATTGCCTAGGATGGACTTCTGGAGTGTGTCTGATTGCTGCAGCATGGTGACTTAATGGGGACACGTTTCTATCAGCTTGTTGAAGTGTGCCTGTGCCAACTGACCTCACAGCTTGGTGTGCAGTGAATGAGCTCTAGAAACTACGGTTTCAATCTAGGATCTCATTTGTATGTCCCCCTTTGAACTTAATTTGCTGTGGTGTATTTGGTTTGAATTTGGCATCTGGCATCGCTGATCTGAACTAAACCTCCACCATCCATCCCTAAACATTTGTTGTTCTTCAGTCCAGCTTTCTAGTCCAAAAAATCCTGGTCCCTACATTTTTCCTTCTGCTTCCTTATGCTCTAAGTTTTTCTTCTCATGTAACCCTCATGTTCCCAATCCTGCTCTGTCTAAGAACTAGGTTTGACTCTTTTACTCAGAAGTGTTTTTGTATAGCAACAAACCAAGAAGCTTTCAAGCCTCACCACTGCAGCTCTTATTCCACCATCAAGGCCAGGTTGGACGGGGCTTGGATCAGCCTGGTCTGGTGGAAGTGTCCCTGTCCATGGCAGGGGGTGGAATGAGATGAGCTTTAAGGTCCCTTCCAACCCAACCCGTTCTGTGATTCCATGACTTCTGCATGTCTTGATTCTCGAGACTTTGTGTCCATTACCTTTCCTCCTTTGTTCCCTTCTCTGGCTTCATCCCTCAGGATCTGTCACTCGCAGCCTTGAGCCCCAGGGAGAGACAAATCTGTAGAAGTCTGTCCTTCAGCTTGCCAGGAAAACAGCACAAACACGCTCTTGCAGCTGAGCTGAATTGGTACAGAAAGCATTTCTCAGCCTTGTAGCCTTTGAGTGAGAAACAGGATTTCAAAAGCTAATTTGCTTGTTTTCGTAGCACGATCTTAATTCTACAAGGGAGAGAAGATGATCTAATCTAATTTAATTTTGCTCTTTGAGGAGAAGGGAGATCACTTGGCCAGCTGCTGCTCTGAGCAAACACGGAGCGTGCAGGCTACAAGATAAGCTTTGAACTTTATTAAGTCTCTCGGCAGTATATGCTAATGTGTGCTGTTGGGAGAGTTCTGAAACTTTTGCTTCTGATTGTATTAATTAGTTTGCTGCTCCAAATGAGCCGTATCTCACTGTAAAATAAGGAGCTGTTACACATCAGGCTTTCCCTGTCCCTGATGCTTTAGTGTTTGGGCAGAGTGGACTGTGGTTTCACAAATCAGGCCAAAGCCACATCCTCACAGTGCTGCTGCTGTTTTGACTTATTTTTGAAACTTTTGGCATTATCTATTCAAGCTGTTCATTTATTACCAGAGGAAAAAGCATGGTCTCCAATCCTGTGTTGGAAGACTTTTTCTCTCCAAACATTTTAACTTTTAAAACCCAAGGTAAGGAAGTATCTCAGAGCTTCTGTGGTCATACTGTCCAGACAGTGACAAACTCCTTCAAAAACCAAATCCACTCTGATTTAGGGCCACAAGGCTCTTAAAATAAATTCTGTCTCTGAGGTGGATTTGTTGCATTCTTAAACCTGTAGTTTCTAGATGAGGTCAATTTACCAACATGTTGAGATATGTTTTCATGTCTATCACTTTTACAACAGCCTGAGACTTTCCACCAGCAGGCAGTGCCCCAGACTCTCCAAACCTTCCACTGACTGGAGATTGCCACCTCTGTTTCCACCCCTGCTGTGCATTCCCAGCATGAGATCTGGCTTCCCATGAGCTCTGTAGGGCTGTGGCACAAGGCACAAGGTGCAGAGTGTTGGCAGGTGTGTGTTTTAGACATGTACAGTAATTGAAAAGTCATACATCCTTTGGAAAAAAATGGAGTTTCATTGTGATTTTCATCTTAGCTCTTCTTGCTGATGAGCTCATCAAGGTAATTACCAGTGTGCCCTGACTCTTTATACCAATATATCAATACTCTTCCGTGCAGCATTGTCCCAGGCTGTTTGACAGAGCCATCCCTGTCTTCAGGCAGATAAAACTAACCAGGGGTTCAGTTTCAGGACTTCTGTGCTACGTTTCTTAGAGGTACAGCAGAAGTCCATGACTGTTCCAAGAGAAGTCAGGGCTCCAGTGCTTGGGAGACTTCGCTGCAGCCTGGATAACCTGGGGTGAGAACCAGCACCCTGTGAGGTGACACAGTGGGGTCTCAGTGCACAGACCCCCAAAACTGCTTACCCAGGCTGGGAGGTTGTGCATGTCTGAGGCTGGTAACTCCAGTCTGTCTCACTCCCTGCATTCCAGAGGTTCTCCTGTCTGCATGTTCAATTTGGCAGATTTGCAGTCTGTTAGGACAAAAAGCTTAACTTTCTCTTCATTATATTACCTTAAAGATGATATAATTACCTCATACATGTGGTTTAAATCAAATAACTGACTTTTTCATCAATTTTTTGGTAAACAAGCACAGGTCCAGCCTACAGCTTCACCTGGCTAGGCTGGCCTGTTGCTAACTTGATACCCCACGTGCTTGCGGGGTCTATGTTGTGCTTAGGCCCCTCAGGCATCTCTCTAAGCAAAGAGAGCTAAACATTTGACTAAAATCTCCGTTTTGGCTCAAAGATAAGTGTGAACTGTTCAGAAATGCTTGTTTGGATCCAGGCACTGCTCTGTGAGAGCCTTTCCAGCAGAGGTAATGCACTGGGAATTGTTTTGGCTTTCTTATTCTATCAGCTATCTCTTTAGATTTCTTTTTCCCTTTGTCTGAGAAAGACTTAAGAAGCAGATGAATTACCAACATCCTTCCTGTGAAATAGAGCGTTCATACCTTCCCTATTAAAGATAAAACTTCATCTCGAGTCCTTCATAAAGACTTCACTCAGTCTCCATATTTTTGTGGAAAAAGAGAAGATACTGACATTTCTATCTGAAATTAACTCTTTGCCCAAATTGCAGTCAGCCCAATGATTTTCCCTTACTACTTTTAATTAAAGGAATGTGACCAACAGTAGGGGGTTTTTTTAGGCAGATTAAAGCTCTCTGCTTGCCTTTGTATTTCTTTTTTTTTTTTTTTAGCTCATGAGATAGCAGACTTAATACTCCCACCTGCTTTTCCTGAATACTTTTTCATTATTCCAAGAGCAAAGGCAGTAAGCATTATCTCATTTGATGATAGTTATATATAAAGCTTTCTTAAACTGAGGTCAGATAAGAAGTCTGAGCAGCATAAACTGGGGTTGTGAATGTGCAGTGCAGCAGCCTGGACAGAATTCGGTAGGTTATGGCAAATCTTCTACAAGCACCAATACTATTCTGTGTACTTGCTGTGTGTATTCACATGCCTCTACTTGAACTTAGAGAAAGTGATAAAAGCTGTCAAACTTTAGGTTGGATGGGCCTTGGAACAACCTGGTCTAGTGCAAGGTGTCCCTGCACGTGGCAGGGAATGGAACAAGACGAACTTTAAGGCCCCTTCCAACCCAAACCATTCTGTGATTCTATAAACACTAAATCCATTCCATATTTCATTTATTAGGGGGTTTGGGGTAGTAACTGAAGCATTTTAATTGAGTTTGTATATATTTATTCCTGGAAGTTGGTTGAATGTGTGGTGTCTCCTTGTTTGAGTGGAGGGATGGAGCTCTTCCCCTCTGTCCCTCTCTCTGCCAGGTGCCTGGACCAAGGCTGAGAACCTTGTCCACCTCTGTCCAAGTGTGTTCCTTTAGTGGGATGGGCCTGTCAAATGTGTGCCAAATTTGCTACTAAATGTTTTGGGTTTTTTTTTCTGTCATCACCTCATCTTCCAGCCTGTTATCCAAACACCAACCTGCATTTTCCCCTTGCTTATTTACATCCCTGCAACTAATAACATTTTCACAAACCAATTATGCTTTCACAAACTGATTATGCTTTTACAAATAGATGCATAATCATTGATTGTCTCTAACTGAAAGTTTACTGCAAAGACTCCATTATTCCAGGCCGGTGTAACAATTTCTGTTGGGTTTGTTGTGCTGGGCTGGCATTGCTGAGGCAGTCCAGCAGTGCTGTGCTGCCCTCTGCTACACCCACATCGAGGTGAAATCAGGAAATCCCTGCACACAAACAGTGGGTTCTGCAACCCTTTCATGTCAACAGAGCTACAGCTGTGCTAAGAGAGGGCGAGCGTTCAGGTGCATAGGTGAGAGCTGTAGGCTTGGATAACATCTTTACTAATTAGTTCAGGCATGTAAGATAATTCTGCTAATTTTTGATCAGTTAAAAGTAAGCGGAGAATGGTGTAGAAGGGAAGGAAATTATTTCAGCTTCAGTTAACACGCAGTAAACTACCTTTTCCAGCTTTTTCACTGCATATTTCCTTGAGAATATTAACAGTTCAAAGTACTTAGCTCTAAAAATCTCATAATGAACATTAGAATTATTTTTATTTCAGGATACTGGTCTAACTGCAGCAGCAGTTCAATCAACCTTACCGTAGTGCAATCTTATTGAATTTCTGCCAGGAATGTAAATGAGAAGCCATTCTGCTTTAAAAGCTTCAGCTAATATAATTAATTGCATTCATTTTCAAGGTGATGTCTTGCTTGTTTGGGTGAGTGAGCAGTAGGGGATAAAAAAAATGGGAATTTCGTCAGTGATTACAAAAGAGATAGTGATTTACTAATTGCCTTTCACCTTTTCCTGACAGTTTGTATCTCTTACCAATCTGCCTCCAGTCACTGGAAACAGTTGTGTGGTGAGAGATTAGGATAAATACACGGTGAGGAATTCTTTAGTGGTGAATTTATTTTTCCTTCATTGGTAAACTAGATTTGTCTCCTGTGCTTTGTAGGAAGTGCAGCCCTTTACCCTGCAGCCCCTGTGCTTTAGGTTAAAGTGTGTTCCAGCAAAGAGAATTGTAGTTGGGAACAGTCCTCCTCTGCTGTGGACCTTTTTGCTAGCTGTGTCTCATGTTTTCGGGTCCAGGAAACATAAAACAAATAGTGATTTACATCAGTTCACAAAGGTGCCACGGGATGCTGCAGATTCTGCCCGTTTCCTCATGTTGCTGCCTTGTCAAAACTCAGTCTCGCACGAGTTAAATGACCACAGTCAGCCTGCACAGTCTGAGGTGGGTGCTGGATATCTGGCAGCTCACCTGCTGGGGTGGCTCCTGGTCCCTTTGTTTCTTTGCTGCTGTGGAATTGCAGTGCCCTGTGCTGGGGCAGTGTCTGAGCTGCTCACAGGTGAGAAGAAGCAGATGTTTTCCTTGAAATCCATGTTTGTGGATGCCGAAAGCAGCGTTGCAGAGCGATTTTCCAGCTTTCTGCCACTGTCTGTGAGAAAGTCTTTACTTTCTCACAGGCACCGGCTGAAAGACAATTGGGAGTTTCTGTAATCTATCTTCTTTATCTTGTAGGTGCAGGTTGTTGTCATACTGACCAGAGAAATGTTTTGAAGTGGGTCTTGTGGGATCTAACCAATCATTCTAAAGAGCTGGATGGTCAGGGACCAATGGCCTTGTGCCACTCAAGGGAATTAACATCTGAAACCTGTTTGTAAATTAAATAAAGGATTCCTTTTCTTCTAGAACTGGAATCAGTGTCGTTTCTCACCCATCCTGGTACCACAGCGACACAAGATTATGGAGTCATGTGCATTTAAGGGAACATTGCTCTTACAGAAATCTAAATGCAGCTGGATCTCCTCTGCCCCAGTTCAAAGCTGGGAAACTGGCTTAGGTTTTACCAGAAAGAAATTAAAAAGGGAAAGCTTCAGAGTCAGAGAACCCTGAGAACAGACATGATAGCACATTCAGGAAACTTTTTTGAAGCTATTTAAGATTTGATGCAAAATATATTTATACTTCTGACAGTTATACTTCTTACTCTTCCATTTAAATGTCATATATTTCACATCTACAGGAAACTCCCAGTGATGTGGCTCAGTAGTATCAGTGAACCACCCACACAGGCAAAGAGCATGAGAGTTCCATTTGAATCTCACCTGTGTGAGGGAAGGCTTGAACCATCACACACAGGCTTTGCCAGTGCTCTGGGGTTCAGAGGCTCTGTGTTTCCCAGTTCTAGACATCGAGATGAGAGGGGCCACTCCCAGCTATTTCCTTACTTCTGGGGAAAGGAAATGAAACCAGAGTGACGCCATGGGATGCTCCAGGTGTGCTCAAATGCATCTTTGTCTCTTAACAGAAATAGAGCTTCTGTCACCAGCTATTTAACAATAGTTTTAAATCTCCTCCTCTGCTCTTAATTTGGAGTACCAATTTAGAAAGATTAAAAAATATCAGTTAGAATTTAGAAAGATTTTTCTGATCTCCTTCGCTATTATTTATTTGTTTTGCTAAAAGCAAGATTAGAGCTTGTTCCAGCCCAAAGGTTGGGACAATACAAGGTTTGGGAGTTCCAGATAAATGGGATTTCATGTGTTAGGGGGCTGCAGCTGTGCCATGTGCTGAATCAGGGCAGTGGTTGCTGCAACCTCCCTTCTCTGCCCTCTGGTCCACCCTCACTGGCAGCGTGCAGATAACTCGTTAAATCAATCTGTGTAATGAGATGTGTTTGACTCCGTTTAATTTTGGAGAAAAGCGTATTGAATGTAGATGGAATCAGGGAAGCGCCTTGGCAGGCAAATGTCTGGGGTGTGCTGGGGCTCCTTGGGGCCTCTCTGGGTTTCACCTGCCTGTAGAGAAGGTGCCAGCTTTGGCCCGAGTGGATGGGCAGATCCAAACCCATCAGCCCCTGGATGCAGTGGGGCAGAGCCCCTGCTGATGCCAGCAATATCCCAGCCCCGGGGCTTTAACGAACAACTGGAGCCTCTAAAGACTTATCAGGAGATAAACAGAAAGGATCAGAAGCTGAATAAACACTGAAGAGTTGGACAGTGTAGTGAAAAAGATCACAATGTTTGCTGCTTCACTGAGGCTTAAATCATTTCCCTGTTGCCAGTTCTACTTGGAAATGAATAAGTAAATACTTTGTACTGCAAGAATGGTTGCTTCTCTAGGAAAAACAAGTTGACAGTTGTTTTGTCTTTTTTTTTTTCCTGAAATACTTTTTTTCTGGGTAAAATTAATGCAAAAAGAGCAGACAAATCTAGAAGTAACAAAAGAAGGTGTTAAAGGTCTGCCTCTCCTACTGCTGTGAATATAACATGATTGTGTGACATTTCCTTTTGGTTCTGCAGTTATGCTGCAGTACTTTGCAAGCTGATTCTGGAGTAAATTTGCTTTGTTTTCTCCTGGTTCATCTGTTGTTCTTCATGAGGGTGGAGTGGGGCAGGAAGGAGTGAGATGGAGTTCTCCTGCTGCTTGTGGAGGATCCCTGCCCCGGCAGTTACAGGCTTGTGCATTGCCCATGCAGCCTTAAATGGTGGCAGAAATCTTAAAATACTTAAGACACTCATTAAACTCTGAATTCAGCATTTACTCCTTCCCATCCCAGCAGTTGTTCCTGGCATTCAAAGCCCCTGGGCCCAGTTGAGTTAACTGTGGTGGCTATCACCCAGTTGTTCTTCTTTCCTGCCTAAATGAGATGCCTCCCCTGAAAATAACACAAGTCTGGGATGCAGGTGGCACAGCTTTCAAATGTTAAAGCAGACAGCAATTATCCTGAGTTAGTCACTCATTTGCAATATCCCCAGGTTTTGGAGTTGGATTTTTTTTTTTTTTTTTAAAGCAGTAATGTGGTTGCTGTTTGGTATTTAAAGACTTGTTTGCTTTTAACTGGTTGCTAAAGTCATGGACTATTCTCATACTTGGGAAGGCAGTGGAATGCTCCTGGGCCTGCCCAGTGGCACAGAGGGACCGAGGAACCTGGCTGGTTCTCTTCTCTGGAATGGTTCAGCACATAACAGGAGACTCTGACCTGTTCCCACTCAGAAAATCAACACTGTTCCCATTTAAATGCTACAGTTGCCATATACCACATTTCTTTGGTTTTGGAACTTTTTTTTTTGAAAATTGCCTCTAAAGCTTTAATTTAGAACACAAACTAAGGCAGGACACGCTCCACAAGCTGATTTAACTTCAAGTTACACAGCCTGAAGATGTTTTGTGGAGCTTCTTGGCTCTGGAAATGCCCATCAGGAAACTTTGGTCTCTCTCCCTCCTCCAGACAGGAGACACAGTTCTGAAAGCAGATGTGAAGACATAGAACAACTTTTATTTTCATTTTGTAGGATTTTAAAACAAAATAATTTTGGATCAGTTAGAAGAGTCATGTTTTTTAAAATGTGAATACCGATTTCTGAAATTTAAAAATCAGGTGATACTGTATAATTTCTGTGCAACAAAGGAAGCCATCTCCTGTGGAACAGGAAAATGTAGAAGATCTTTGCTGCCTCCACAGGATCATTCTGCCTTCTGTAATTGCTCTTTGATCAATGTGAAGTGTGGACTGCAAAGTGAAAAAGAAGTGGGCAGGATTGTTTTATTTCAATACGTTCAGGAAGATTTTTTCTAGTCCGTAAAACACATGGATACTTCTTTGTACCTTCTGATTTGTAAACTCAGTTTATGTTTCATGTCCTGGCACAACCCCTAAGAATCCAGTTGGATTGTGTGGCCAGTGGAAATAAAAGGTGGATTATTTCTTGTGTAGAAGTGACAAAAGAACAATGATTGTAAACTCAAGTAGGAGAAGGAATTGCATCATCCTCTGGAATTAAGGTTGACGTTTGTATCCATTAAATAAACTGAGTAGAAATATTTATGGAGGAGGAGCCTATCAAAGATCCGAAATCTGTGTTTGAGCTGGGCTTAAGTACATAGTTTGTCCCTTTACTAGATAGCAAATTGTCAAAATAAAAACTGCTAGAAGTGGTTGTGGAATTTCTTACAGGAATATGAGTGGGAAGTCTGTAGGCAAAATACAAACTTTAGGTTTTGTATAAAGGTTATTTATAATCAGAGGAATAAAAAAATAATAGAACTTGCTCTAGCCCAGGGGTTAAGGCAACCTTTGGTTTGGGAGTTGTGGGAAAACATAAGGCAATGAAGCTGTAAAAGCTGAAAAGAGGGGGAATATAAGTAATCGTTCAGTTAAAAGAAAAAAAAAAAGGCAGTAATAGAGAAAAGGGTTATAAAGGATAGAGCTGATGCCTTTAATGCATAGCTCAGCAGCATTAAAAGCACAATAAAAAGCAAACAAATTCGGGACTGAATGAGCAGAGTGAGGGAAAATTGCGGCTGTCTCGTTAGGGCTGCCGGGGTAAGTGGAGCTCCCCTGTTGTGGAAGGGCTGTTACAGAAGAGATGAGGGCACAGCAAAGGCCAAACTGGGATGGTCTGGGGTTCTGAGGATGTAAAAGTACTAAGGGATGTTTGAAAAATAGGAGTTTAATAGCCTTGGCAAAATAGAGGTGGGAAAAGGATTAGTGGGGGCTCACTGATAAAGGCGTTCGGCTGGGAAGAAAATGGGGCAGATGCTCCAGGAGTGTCTGAGCTGGTGGGACGTGTAAGGACAAGGCATTGGGAAGTGGTGCAAGAAAGGGCTGTGCACATGATCATAATTCCTTGGAATGAAGAGAAATACACCAAATAGAGGCTTTCAGGGAGAAGAGAAGGGTAAATGCTTTAAGTACTTTGAAAACACTTGCTAAGCTGTAACTCAGTGTGAGGAGGAAAAGGGAAGCAGCTTTCCAGTAGACTTTCTTTGCAAGAGAGTTTTATGCATCTAAACTCTTCGTATTTTGTTGGAATAGTGCTGGAGAGCAGAGATTACGTTCATTTGACTACTGGGATCATTGCTGAATGAGTTGAAGAGTGAAAGAAGAGGGGAGAGAGGCTCTGAAAATTTGGCATTGCTGTGATTTAGCTGTTAAAATGGACCTTCCCCTGAAGTGTGTTGCAGTTCTAGAGGTGTAACGTTCTTGTATGAATTTATTTCAGTATAAATGGCATCATCTGTGGTACTACTGTGGTTTTCTATTCTCTTTTATCTCTTGGATTGACTACTTTAATTATACATTAATCATCATTTAGACTGCAGTCACAGTCAAAACAATGTGTACATCCTGTATTTTCTAAACGTGACATTTGGCCGGGCTCTGCGTTTTTTCCAGTGGACGTGTATTGAATGGATTTTCTGTGCTGGGTTTAAGAGACATTCTGTTTATTAGCTTGTCTAGATGCTTATTGTTTATATGTCAAATTTTCCAACACTTCACTTGTACTGATGATGTTTTTCTGGCTGTGAAGAAGTTGCTTTGTCCTGAAGGAATGATTGTTGTTTGTCTTGGTGGATAAGAGTTAACGTAAGTATCTTCATAAACAGTAAATAGAACAAAGCCATAAATATTGATTCTTTTATTAAAGAAACATTTATTTTTTTTACTCTGTTTCCAAACTAGTTCTTGCAGGCAAAAAGGAAACATTTAAGCATTATTTTTGTTCATGAAACTATAAGTTTTCCCAGAATGTGGGCTTGAGGTTCCTGGGTTGATTTTGACATGTGTACACAAGAATGCAATTACTGCAAAGTAAAATTGTCTGATAATATTTGAGAGCAGAGAAAAAAAAGCCCTGTCTATGACCCTGTTCTCTGGATGCTGGTGATGGGAATCCTTTTCCATCTGTTTGTCCTGCCTCATCTATGTATGACTGGGTATTTTTGCAATTCCCATGAAGTGTCTCCAGTGGCAAGCATTCCAGCATTTCTCATAGGAAGTTGACTTCACTTTGAGAAAAACCTTGTGCATTATCCAACACTTACGTTTATTGGATTAGTTGTATCTCTTTGGAAGATTGTTCTACTGTAGGAAAAGAAAATAAATCTCCTATATCAGGTGGTTTTTTTCATAATGATATTTACAGATACGGGGGATGGCTGTGGGGGATGCAGCTGGAGCTGTGGTGTTAAAAGAGAGTAGAAGAGCCTCAGTTTGGAAAAGTCTCTTTGTCTTTAGTGTGTTTTCACCTGGCCTCCAAAAGTGTGCTGTGAGCAGTGACCTGCAGCCTGGCCCCTTGGAGATCTTGTTCCCGTGGGCTGTTTCCTCTTCCAGTAAGGAATTCCCTTAGGGAAGGTGGAGATGGTCATCCAGAAACTCCTGGCCATCAGTAAAGAACTGGCTTTGGTGGGTTTTGGTGAAATCCAGGATAATATGTGAGCCTCAGGATAATTTTTAAGGAAGAGCTGGGTTGTTCACTGTCTTAGGACAATCCTATCACAACTTTGCCATGTCTCTTTGCCATTTGAGGTTTGCCCCTTAGGATGAGATCTTAAATCCCATTAGCAAGGACGGAATTACGCTTGAGAAACGTCAAAGATCTGTGCTCATTTTATGATCTTTGCAAATAACAAACTCACCGTTGTCTCCTCAAGCTGAACTAAAGCTAAATGGACCTTTGTGGGCTTCTCTGGTTGGTTTTTGGTTTGGCATTTCTCTTTCCCATTCCCACATGGTGGTTTCAGTACATCTCTTACCTCTCTCATCTTTCTTGGAGCTTGGCCAGTTGGCAACAGTTGAGGATTTAATTTTTTTCTTGAAGGTCTCTCTATCAATTGCAGTTGTTTTCCCAGGGGGAAAAAAAAAGGTATCTTTTCCCATTCTGCAACCTGTCTTTCTCATTCACAGTGCTTTTCAAAGGTCATAATATCTTAGCACATTCTAAATGTCGAAAAGGATTTGAATAACTTCTACTTCAACATATGGTGTGGATCAGCTGTGAATTCCACTGCAAACACCAGGAGCAGAAAGCAGACTGCACGAGGGAGGCAAGGCAGAAAACACATTGGGTGGGAAAAATTAAAAAACGTGGAATTAGTGGAACAATGAGATAAATCAATACACCCGTTTTAAATATTTGGATAAAATAATATGCTTGAAATCAAGGAGAAATTACTGGCTTGTCTTGTCTATGCCCACATTTATTTAATGTGTTCTGCCTGCTTGTAATGTCCTTTTAAAAAATAATTATTATCTGTCCACATTTGACATAATTTTAAGTATTGACGGAAATGGGGACTTGCAATTTAAAAGTAATTGTCTTTATTAATTAAAGCCAGAGATGAGCCAGGTTGAACTCGTTTGTGGTCAGACAAGGTCTGTAGACGAATAGTGAAGGAAGGAGCATTTCCTTTCATGGCCCCAGAAAACCCCACGAAACAGAAATTATTTATCACGATAACCGAGGTCGGAGGGTGACCTGCTACTTAATGGTGTTTTGTGGAAATTTTTTCTTGCAGTTATTTCCAGTTGATGAAGTGCTCTATTATGCATCAGTGTACAGTGAGTGTATATATATAGATTATTGTGTGTATATATAGTCTTTGTACACTCATGAATAAAATATACATGTGTACATACATATAGGCATTTTCTACTGAGGAAGGCTGGAACAGGCAGGTCTATATTAATGAATTTCCACGTGGGTTGTTCTGAATTCCACTTTTCCTGTTGACTCTTTCCATGGCAGTATGTGACTCCCGCCTCCCTCAACCGACCTGGTGTAACTTGAGTGTCCAGAATCTCCACTGGCACTCTGAAGGGTGTAGCTGCACATTCCCAGTCTCCCCCAGTCTTCGCACAGGGCTGGATGCCTTTCCAGAATTACAAGGAGGTTGTTTTAAACACAAATTTCTGTATCTCATAATAGGAAAAAAGCAGCTGAAGTGCCCCAGAATAGCATTGAGAAAACTTGTGGAGGTAACTTTAGGAGGTTAATTCTTCTCCACTTCTAACTGAACTCTTTCTTAGAATCATTGAATGGTTTAGGTAGGGACTCTTTGGCGTTTATCCCCTGCACATACATACATTTTAATTCACTTAATCTGGACTTTCCTACATTTAACTGATCCAAGATGCTCTTGGAGGTGTTTGCTACTGGGGGGGGTCTCACTTTATTGGTTATCCAAAACAGAGAAGTTAAAAAGCAAATTAAAGCTGAGTGAAAAACTGCTGAAAAACGAAGTGCAATAGGAGGCAGATATTACTGTATGTTTTACAGAAATAGACCTGTCAGAGGTATTTGTTTGTGACTTTGCAGCTGAGATTGAATTTTCTAAACCTTGTCAAAAACTGAAAAATGATACAGCGTAAAGACTTAAAGATGCAGATAAGCACAGAGCTTCTGTGTGGAAGCACAGAGAGGATCTGTGATAATTGTAGGGATAAATCCCCTCACGTGAGTGATGTTTGTAACTCTAATAGCCTTGTCTTTCTCCTGTCCTCAGCTGTGTTCTCTGTCGTGGCACAGGCTGCACCACAGTCATGGAGATTTGAACAGCTAGTTAGAAGTGCGTTAGAATTTTAAAAAACCCAAACAAACTTGAGATCCCCATGTTTTGAAACAGCATCTGCAATATAGGCTGGCACTCGTTTCCAAATAGCTGTTACAGAAAACTTTGGTATCTGTTTCCATGCCTGGGTGCTCTTTTGTGAGCTGACAGCACAAATGTTTTTCATGTCTGTGTGAGATGGTGATGATGGAGACTCCTGCAGTGCAGACCTGCTGCTGTCCCAAATCCCCATGGACAGTGAGGCACAGCTGATTGTCCCCAGTACAGACACCCAGGGTGATGATTTGTGAGCACATTTGTGTGGGATGGCAGCTTAAGTCGTGGGCTGTTCTGTGTTATTGCAGTGATATTGGGCACGTTCCTGTTCATATTCCAGTAAGTTCAAGAGCATGTTTTCTAAGGGGGAAGAAAAGACACAGAATGGGAAACAGGACATTTGTGCACCTTTGGGTGATGCCCTGGGCTGCATTGATGCAAAGGGGTCAGAAAAGAATGAAAAGCCGAAGTTGTCCCTGAGAGGAGTACAGGGCTCAATAGTGCAGTTGAGGCCCCAGTTAAACATTCCTTAAAATAAGCTCGGAACTGGGAATTAAATTATAGATTTGTTATAAATGGCGTGGAAATCCACAGTTCCACCCCCTGCCGTGGGCAGGGGCACCTCCCACTCTCCCACATTCCTCCAAGCCCCCTCCAACCCGGCCTTGGACACTCCCAGGGATGGGGCAGCCACAGCTGCTCTGGGCAACCTGTGCCAGAGTTTTTCTTTTTTTTCCCCCTGTATTTCTGACCCCAAATCCATTAAAATTCAAATACTTTTAAGCTGATTGATATTGCATTTTCCAAATGCAAAATATGAAAAAGCAAAATGAAGTGTTACTTTTATTAGAATATTTTTAAAAATTAAAACTCTTGCAAGGCTTTGCTTTTCCCATACTGTGTTAGGAATGTTTTGATTGCAGTGTCTTTCCTCCCTGTGTTTCCATCAGTGGTTATAGGATTTTTTCTGATTAGTTCTATCATTAAGACCAGATTGGTGTTTCTTTCTGCCACTGAGGGAAAAGGTTGGAAAACCAGGTCTTTTCTGTAAACACTTCCCCACCCCCCAAAGCTGCTCAGTCCATTCAAAATCAGCTTGTGTGCTCCCTCTGGCACCCTTCTGACCCTGCTGAGGCTGATGGTTCTCGTGCCTTTCTGAGGATGTTCATCTTATTCTCTTGATCAAGGACAAATAAAAATCAAATTGGACAGAGCAAGAGAGATATTGGGAAATCAATCACAATGTGAGTAGGTTGGGGGCTTTAGAAGTTGGGAAGCTTAGAAATTTGGGCAAGTGGCTATTACTGACAATTTCAGAGCCTGCCTGAAAAAAATGCATCTGATATTTGCTATTTGTTGTGGGAGCAGTTATTCCTCACTTGTAACAGGCTCAGTGATCCAACCCAGGAATAGAAGCAGTGCTTTTGTTGCTTGGAGGCACATGTTGTGATGAGCAGAACTGAATAGTGAGCAACCCATCAGCTGAAAAATGCCACACACAGGATTTAGGCTATTACAGAGCCCAAACAATTTCTAAGGTGTCAAGCTGGGTTGGTGAATAATTCATACACGAGAGAATTGTCCATGTCACCGGGTAAAGCACTTGTGCAGGGTTTTGCTGAGCCCCTTCTCACAGTGGTGACTTATGAGCTTGTGTAATCCTCTCTACACCCCCACCACAAACCTTTTTTATTTCATTTATTTCATAGCTGGCTCAGGAATTCAACTGGCATCTCAACCCTTCTGCCAGAACTTCCCAGGGACCTCAGACATTGCCCTCCATGGCCTTTTCTTCAACAGATGGCCCGATGGGCTAAAAAAACCCCTAATTTACACCAGGGTGGCCACTTCCATGACTTCCCCACGGTCCTGCTCCATGTGAGCAGAACAAGCAATGCAAAGCATGTGCTGTCACATTCCTTCCAGGGGTTTGTGGAGCAGCATGGCATGGAAAGCTGATCCTGCACGGAATGCTGGTGTGAAGAGCTGGGTGTTTGCAATGCTTTTACATTTTTCCTGTGGATTTTTTTCCTTCTCTGAGAGATACTTCATACCAGGAAAGTACGAGAATATCAGTGATTTACTCGTTTTGCCGAGCACAACATCACCCTTGCTGAGATTAAATCTTCCAGGGAGTTACAGTTTCATGTTTGTTTGGTTTTTGATGTAGCAATAAGCAGAAAAACTCTGGCCTTAAGGGGCGAGGAAGGCAGCTGGCGCATGAGTGGCAGAAGCAGCTGAACCCCTGAGATGTCTGAATAATTTCCAGTGCATTATCACCTCCTTTTTCGTTACTGCATTAGAGTTCATTAAAAAGATGGGTTCTTTGAACTGGCTGACACGGTGCTCACTGAAATCTTTTGCCCAGCTCCCACCACTGGCTTGCATGTTAATAAGCGAGGCTCAAAGTCTGACCCTTGGTTTTGAAATGCTCTGGTAGCATGTCAGGACTGGGGAATAGGCTTGTAATTGGATTTTTAACAGATACGAGTGTGTTTTAAGTCCTCCTTGAACTCTGTGAGTAGAACTGATAGGACATGCCAGTAAATAGGGAAGAGGCAAGTAAACACAGGATCTGGAGCACAGTGATCACTCTGTACCCCTTAACTTCTGAGGGAATCTCTGGGATGCTCTTCCACCAAGTGCAAATAATGAAGATCAAACAGCTGCTGTGAGTAATACTGGTGGTCGGTTCAAATGAAGATTCAAGCGAGACATAAAGTTATTCTGGGTTTTTTCCCTTTTCTATTTCATTATTCAGCATAGAAAATCAATGTATGCATGCATGCTGCATGCATTAACGAGGTGTTACTTGTAGCACCTGGACGCCTTGGGAGGAAAAAGCCCCAAAGGAAACAAAAAGTAAAACTTATGAGGTAATATATTGAGATTAGACAACATCAGCCTTGAAAGGCCTTGTTATGAGTGGAGTAGGGCTTGGCAACTGTTATCCTAATGACTTATTCATTAAAGAGAAGAAAATCTATATGGAAAGAACAAGAGAAATCCATGTTTCTTCACAAACATATGCATCAGCACAGACTCCACAAGTACTATAAAAGCGTGTACTCTTCCCTGTGCCCGTCATAAGGGACTGAATTATGCTGCCACACTCTGTGGTGGGGTAATAGATTTGAGCAATTCTGACTTCAGAACACTAGGGACGTGTCTCTCCATTAATTAGGGAGCACATTCTGTTGTGTTTGCCTTTGTTCAGGGAAGCAGCGCTGGTTGGACTCTTTGGGGAAGAAGGACAGATTCTTTTCTTTTCCCACCTTTTGGATCTGCTTTCAAATTTGCGACATTTTCGGGGCAGAGAGGGGCAACTCCCTGATGAAGCTGAGCTATCAGGACAATAAAACATCAGGAATGTGTCTATTGATTTAGGAAAGAAAGGCAGTTCTGAATTTTATGGTGTTGGAGATGACCTTCAGATCCTTGGCTCATTTAAAATTTGTCTTAGCAACAAATTCTCTGGTAGCACATCTTTGAGCAGTAGCAACTCTGCTGTGATTCTCAGCAGCTGAACAGAATTTCTTTTCCTTGTGATTTTTCCCTTTATAATAAGCCTAAAAACATCTTCAGTTTGAAGGTTTCAAGGTTGCTAACTAATTACCCAGCCTTAGAAGGCTTCCTCTGAAAGGTGTTGTACTGCAACTGTTCAGTGTAAGATTTCTTGTCCTACTTTATTTGAAAGCATAGCTGAATCTAAAGAGAAAATACCAGACTAATTAGTTGCTTATCAAGTGGGATCTGTCAATTTTTATATTCTTTATCTAGTAAAGTAAAACCCACAGTTTCACATTGTTGGAATATAAAACAATAGGACTAATTTCAGGTTGACCTTAATGTTCACTGTGTCTTTGCTTTGAAGGAAGAACTGCTCTCCCAATATTTACATTTATTAGGAAAGTGTTGATTTTTAAGGAGTCTCTGGGAGATTTGCAGGACAAGGCAGCAACAGAATTGATTTCATGGCTTCAGTCCTGCCTTAGCCATTGGAGCCACTCCTGGTTGTGCACTGACAGGCTCAAGGCCAAAGCCAGGTTGTGGTTTATTCTGTGGCCCTCTTGGCTGTGTAAATGGCATTTCACACCTTCTATCTGGCTGTGGTAAATGTGAGGAATTGCCCTAAAGCCCCACCCTGGCTCAGGGTACCTTGGCTCTGGGAGCCTTGGCTCTGCTTTCACTGGGAGCTTTAGCAAGGGCATGGCCCAAGCTGGGACAGCTGAGAAGTTCAGTGAAAACGTGGAATAAAATTTATTTTTCTTGTGATTTGTCCCTGTATAATAAACCTAAAACTTCTTCAGTTGTGCTTTGTTGTCAGTGTAATCTGCTTTCAGTTCTGCCTCAGTGCTGGTCAGAATACTTGGAATTCGCTACGTGTGGTTTGAATGTTTGTGAAGGCTTTGCTTTTTTGGGAGGTGTTTGGCATGGGAGAGATGAGTGAGCAGGTGTTCTCCAACTGCCCAGCAGCTCCCTGGAATTGGCTGTGCAGCCCTGAGCATCCTTGCCTGGAAATTCCCCTGGCATGCTGCACGTGATGCTTGGGAGCACCCCGCTGAGGAGGGAAACCCAGAGATTGTGGCTTGACTTACCCGTGGAACATCTTAGATATCAAAGTAGTGGTAACAACATTTCTGAGAGCTTGATGAGTAATTAAACTCATTTCAAAGTTACAGGTAACCAGTGCTTCACGTTTTAACACATCCTGTAAGACTTTGGCTGTAAAATTGTGTAGTTTAGTACATGGAACCTTAGAATCACAGAAAGGCTTGGTTTGGAAGGGACCTTAAGGATCATCTAGCCTCAAAAAAACCCCAGAAGCCCACAAAATACTTCAGAACTTGGTGCTATGTGGAATTTTAGATGCTTGATTTCTCGCACCGTTGTGTATGAATGAGACTTGTTCAGTAGTTTCCTAAATAACTAATGGTTAAAACAATCTTTTACACTGAAGGGTAAGAAAAATATGTTAGGGAAAAATAAGTATGTTAATGACCCAGAGAATTCCAGGGGGGTTAAAGATACACTCTTTGGAAATAAAGCTCTTAAAAAACTGATAGGGAAATGGTGGCATGCTGAGTCTGACTGATTCTGGAAACAGGAAGAAATTACACTCCACTGTTCTTCCAAATTAGTCCCCTTGATAGAGGCTGTGTGAGTACAAAATAGAAACTGAGCCAAATGGGGCAAATTATCTTAATTCTTGTTAATTCATTTATGCGTTGTCACAATACATTGACTAAAAAAAAACTGGACTGTTTAAAATGGTGCAATAACAGATCCATTATTTTAGAAGAAAAGAAAAGTGGGATAAGATTCTTAAAGATTTTTTTTTTTTTTGAGGAAGGATTACATTTAGCATGTGGTACCTACAGCAGTATGAAATCAAAATTTCATAAAGATATCTGTGTTGAAAAAGTAAATCTAGGGCATGTTACCAGTTTGCAGTGGAATATGCTGAGCCTTTGCCTTGCAAGGGTGGAACATATTTGTGTCTCAGGAAAGCACAAGCTGCAAGTGGTGTGTGTTCCAAATGGAAAGGTGTGTTTTAAATGGACTCCCTGGAGATTTGGAAATTGGATTCTTCCTTGTAGCATAAGTAGGCAAATCTGCAAAGCAATTGTCAGGTGGCAGGACTGCTCAAACTCGGTTCCTCTGGAGGCTCACGTCGTGGGGCTCTGTGTTAGAGAACACTGTACAAATGGAAAGGAGCTCTGTTTTTCCACAGGTCGTTCCTGCATTTGCATGCCAGTCAGAAGTGATCCATCTCAGCACATTTCTTGCTCAGCCACTGAAAATGGCGTTTGCAGAGCCGGTTTGAGCAGAGCATTAAGAGGGACTAGCTTAAGATTTTTACTGTTCTTTTAAACAAAGTGTTTGTTTTAATGCAGCATCTTCTTCCTTATGCCTTAGAGTTGGGAAGGGAATAGTTCTGTGTGTGCAAGCAGCACCGAGCCCTCCGTGTGAGGTTACAGCACCACTGTCCTCTGAGTTATCACGGTTCACTGACATGACTAAGATGCCAAACTTGAAGGATCAGTGCATCTCAGGGCTTTAACAAATAAGAGGAGGCAGCCTAAATGCCCTTGCATTTATATATGTTTTAAGAAATTTTGGTAGCTTGAGAAATACTCACGTTGTCCAGGATCTGATATCATTGCTCCTGACACATGGGTTATCCTGGCAATAGAGCTGGCTACCTGTATGTGCACTCTGATTTAAAGGAAAATACTATGGGTTTCATGAGGTTACTCCTCACAGTGAGTTTATTATGGCAGTGATCTCTGTGAATGACAAATTAATGAGCAACTTACGCAGGTTACTCTCTGATGGTGTGTCAGCAAAACCTCCAAGGTAAAAACTGCTGATGCCAGCCTGTCGTGGCCAAGGAGGTTCGAATTAGATGGTCCTTAAGGTCTCTTCCACATCACTCTATTCTGTGATTCTGTGATAAATATGGAGATCATTTCAGCAGTTGTTTTTCAGGAGTATAAACTTTCTAATTCAGCCTTTATTAGAGTTTCATCTGTGAGTGGAGTGTCATTCTAGCACCTGTGCATGGAGGATGTGCTGACCCTGCTCTGGTGCCCACGGAGTTAACCCCAGCATAGCCAGTCTGTGGAAGGGTCCTCGGGAAGGGGAACTGTAAAAGATCTGTCTCGTGGTTTTGCTGTTAACTCTGCTGCATTTTTAACTGCCTGCTTTATGGACTGTGCTGCAAACTTAAATAATGTTAATAAACAAGATTTTTTAATGATCTGTTTTATGTTGTATTGACCTATTGGAGAAAGAAACCTTATTCATTTATGCATTTGAAGATATTTTCTTATTTCTCTTGTGATTTTTTTTCTCCAAAGCTGTGTGGTTGAGTGCAATCTGAAAAACTACAGGGGCACTCAGTTTTCTTTTGGAGTTGCCTTCTTAAGCCAAGTGGTTTAGGTTAAAGCATCCCGCTGATTCTTGTGCTACCTGTGTTCTGCACAGATCAGAAAAGAGTCCTGAACACTTATTTGACAAATACTTTGAAGATTTGGGGGATGTATCTGTAATAGATAAAGTTACCAGGGTAGCTTTCTTGCCTGAAGAGATCTGAGAGCTTTAATCACTTCAGGGAAATATCAGCAACTTGCAACTATGACATGCAGAGACACACGTGCTTATCAAGAGATATTGCTGTATTTTCTTACAAGCCAGGCATCTCTTTAGTGCTTAGTGTGGTTTTGTGAAGACAACCAAAGGAATAAGTGACACCAACTGGCATTTCTAGTGGCAGAAGTGCAGTGAATATCTGTCACACAGAGTATGATTTGGGTAAATCTAATGTACATCCCGAATTACAATATTATTGTCAGTGGATTAAAAACTCTCACATCCAGAGGCTGACAGGAACCTGGAGTGTGTGTTTGTGTGTCTGTATGTGAAGGATGGCATCCAAATTCTATTCCTTCAACTCTTAGTTGGAATTAACAAGTGAAAAGCTGAATGAAAATCATCCTGGTTTGCTAGAACTGTTTAAACAGGGTTCTAAAAAGGAGCAGGATGTGGATGTTGGGAAAATCTCCATCCCCAAATCCATGCCAGAACAATGCTGATGGTTGGAGCTGTCTAGAACACAACTCTTCAGTGAGGGTAGAATTTGATATATTAATCTGGGAGGAGTAGGAATATGATCCTGGGTTTAATGGGAAAACTGAAAGCTTTACTGCGTCTGCATGCTTAGAAGGTCAGGCTGTTTGTAGGAATTTGAGCTAACTCAGTGTAAATCCTACATAAATGGCTTGTTTGTTTGCAAGGCCGTGAGGAGTAATTATTTTTCAGGGATAGATAATCCTACTGAGAAAATGCTTGTAAATAATTTGGCACTGATGCTGATCATGCTGAGTTCAGGGGGGAGGTTCATTTGTCTGGGCCATTTAGAGCAGGATCAGAACTCCAGAGAACTGCTCAAGTGTATTTTAATTTGAGCTCCTTCTACTCAAGGTGTTCACAACCTGTTTCAACTGCAAAGTGTCGGAATTGTAGGATAAGCCTTGCCTGTGGAAAAATCTCTGTTCCTTTTGAAGTCCTGCCAGTACTGAAGTTGCATTCAGGTTCTAAAAGATGACAGAAGTTTCTACTTTACCTCTTGGCCATCTGAAATGCTCTGCTCTAACATCCAATCAAGCCTCAGTGTTTTATGTTGTTCCAAGACATTTAATTTAGAATTTTAGTTTTCATTCCTATTTATGCCAGGAACATCTCCCAGTAGTCTTTGTCTGTTAATGAGCAAAATGTGTAATCCCTACAAATATTTTACACCTGCTTAAATTACAGCAATTTTGATAAATAGAATTAGTGAATTGAAAGTGTGTCACAGAGCTGCTCTTTTACTGAAGTACAGGCAGATCTTGTCATTGCTTCCAGGGGAAGAATTAAGATGAGTCCGCACACATGGAATTACTGCCAGTTGTGCTATGGATCTGGATGTGTATCAAACACAGAATCCTGGGATGGTTTGGGTTGGAAGGGACCCCGAAGACCTCTTTCCACCCCCTGTCTTGGGCAGGGACACCTTCCACTGTCCCAGGCTGCTCCAAGCCCCATCCAACCTGGCCTTGGACACTGCCAGGGATCCAGGGGCAGCCACAGCTGCTCTGGGCACCCTGTGCCAGGGCCTCCCCACCCTCACAGGGCGGAATTTCTTCCTGAAATCCCATTTAACCCTGCCCTCTGACAGTTGAAAACTATTCCCCCTTGTCCTGGCACTCCTGGCCCTTTTCACAAGTTCCTCTCCAGCTCTCTTGAAGCCCCTTTAGGTTCTGGAAGGGGCTCTAAGGTCTACCCAGGACCTTCTCTTCTCCAGGCTGAGTAGCCCCAAATCTCTCAGCCTTTCAAAAAATGTAAACTTTGAGGATAAAAATAGCATTCAGCTTTCCAAAATGAAAAGGAGTCTACTAAGAATAATTTCAAACTGTAGCGTAGAGACTTGAAATTGGGGTGAAGAGAGAAGCTCAGAATAAGAATAGGAGATTCTAGGCTTATTTAAATCTCCTAGTTGCAGGAAATGAGCACTGGTGAGTCAGGGAGAATAGCAGTAATTAGCTGCTTCACTTAGAGAAAAACGCACGCTTCAGAGGGTCCAAATGATTACTTTGCACTGGTCTTAATTCTAGAAATTACTGTGTCTTTTTATGGATCTTTCTCATGGATGTCAAACTGAGGAAGCGTTGGGCAAACGACCAGTTATGGTTTTGGTGAGGAACAGCAAGTCTTTGATCATCTGAGGAAATTTTGAAGTGAAGTGGCTGTTTTGCCAATGTATTTCTTTCATAGCTGTTTAATTGACCAGTAAATAAAAAAGCAGTGGGATTTTTTTGTTTGAAGAAAAGAAAATGGGGATGGTTCCAGGAAGCTTGGAGGGAAAATGATTGAAACAATGATAAAGAGATGAATCCACTTAGGGTGAGTCCAGCATGGCAGACTCATCACCAGAACCTCTGCAGAAGAAAACTCTGACTTTCTATTGTGCAGAAATTACTGCGCCAGTGTAATAATGGATTTAAACTGGATTTAACAGGTATTTCAGAGCTTTTGAAATATCTTTTCAGAGTTTGTTATAGAATGTAATCCTCAAGGGGAAACAAAATTCCCTGTGGGGGTTTTGAAGGCCAGTGGAGACAGCAAATAGTCAAATGTGGCAGAGGGTTAACAGCTGATGGCCCAAATGTCCTTCCTAATAGTGCATTAAATCCCATTCTGTGAGAGAATCTGGACAATTGGATAAGTAGAGTGGCAGTGAGAAAAAAATTTGTGGGTGGCTGTGAGGAACCCCAGGCAAACTAACAGCTCATCAGCCTGGGGTAGGCTGGGGGCAGTTTCTCATGTAGAACTTCTGGTTTTTGGTGAACACTATGAACTCTGCAAACTCAATGTATTCCTGGCCATATAAACCAATCATTTTGCTGTGGCAGGAACCACAGGAAAAAAGTGGATTTAGATGGATCAAGGAAGTCAGCAGTTACAGTATTTGAAGTTCCCATCCAAGCAGTGGTATCAGGTCCATCTGCCATGGCCTGCAGAGCTCAGAATGGCTCTGGTGGTATCCTGCCCTGTTGGTTTTCAGCAGGAAAATGTGGACCAGAAAATGTGATTCCGTAGATACCATTAATTTCTAATAAAAATTTAACAACATGCATATAACACTGTTCATTTCTAAATGAACTGCAGTCCACAGGAAATAAATTTCTCTGTACTTTTGGGCAATTTTGTAAAAAATATTTACACAGGCATCCAGCTCAAAAAGCACATGGGAGTAACAGCCTTTGTAGATCCTGGTAATCCTGTTTCTGCCCAATATCAAAAAGACCAAGAAGTGAAACATGATAGAATATTGCAAATTATGTGTCCTTTAAGTGTACTGAGCCTATTTGATTAAAACAGGGGCACGCATAGAGTGGCTCAAAGGCAGCATGTTCCAAGCTACTCAAAAAGATGCTTCATTACTAAACACAACTGTCAAGTTATGTCAGCAAAAATACTTGTCAAATTTCAGTCAGTATCAGATGTTTCCTCAAACAATGATTAGACTTCGGTGTAATGATGGATTTAGTTTAATGACCTTGAATTATAACTGCATGGGTTTGGATTTCTCTAAGCACAGATTCTGTGTTGTGGTGTGAACCAGTCACCAAATTAATAACTTGATGGAGAAATAGCTGCTATTTGGATTAAATTAGTCTTTTATCACAGAGACTTGGGCACTTTCTCTGAACACCAGGACCAGCCACTGTTGGCAGCTGGGCTGCTTCAAGGTGGCATTTCCTTTTCTCTTTTGAAATCTAAGTCAGAAACTTTCAGCTAGAAAATGTCCTCCCAAATTGTACAATCCCCTGGAAAAGAGGGGGCAGGTAGTAGCCCCCCTGTTTAGGTTGCTGCAGTTATAACAGGAGTTAAGATAGGCAAACAAACATCGTGTTTAGAAGAAAAGTCTGGTCTAGTTTAGTTCCCATGGGGATGAGCAAATGACAGTGATCACAGCTGGGAAAGCTGTGGGTTGGAATGGCTGAGGCTCCTTCCCCCTGTGCCAACACGCCTCCACTGGGGTCTGCACCAGCCCCTGCTTTGGCACTTCGGAGCTGCTCCTTTTGAGAAATTGTTGTGCTGCCATACTCTGTGGTGGTTGTGAGATGGCCTTAATTATTTTTGAACCCACTCTGCCAAATTCCATCCCTGGCTATGCTGCAGCGCTCCCAGAATAGCAGCAGTGACTTCAGCAGCACCCAGTGCTCAGAAACTGAGCTCATCAAAGTTGAAAATTTGGTGCAAAAATAGCTCAGCCTCTGACCTTTAACATATTCTGAGTTCTGAGCTGTAGTGTTGATTTCTTAGATGTACACAGAAGTGACCATATGGTTAGAGCAGAGTTTTGTAAAACCAAACTGCTGAAGACACAATTCCTCTTCAGACATCATTTGCTCTGGTTGCCTTTTGGCGTTACATTTAATATGTCACAAACAGAAAAAGTAATAATCCCTCTGCAGTTTCCTAGAGAATGTTACATATACAAAACATATGGAAATGTTACCCGGCTTGCAGAGACCATAAATGTTGGCTGGCAATGGAGCTGCACGCCTGCTAATGAGACATTTAATTCTGGCTGACATGTAAACCGCTCCTAATACTCCAGAATTATGTAATAAAATATATTTAGCTATTTGTCTTTAATGATTAAGCAAACAAAGAGCCTGATGTATTGAAAATAAATATGTACCTGAACCGTGGAGCTCAGCGCTTCCCAGGACAGCGGTGTTTGCACCAAAATACTTCTGGCAGCTGCCTGCCCGATGCCAAAGGCAATTCAAGAGTGGCTTCCACAAAGTCCTCGCTGGTTCAACCTTTAGGGTCCAACTGGCCCAGCAATTTAGATCTGATGTCAGTTTTAATTAACCACAGCAGCAAGAAGATAAGCAGTTTATTAACTTACCACGAGCGGGAAGCTCTGGGTAGAGCTGTCTCAGCTGATGGTTTTGTGAGGCTTTGGAGAGGCAGAGGCTGTTTTTAGACACGGTAGACTGGAGCCTGGGAACCTTGAACAACACCAGGGTAACCACCTGACAGCATTCAACCTCAGTGGCTTTAGAGTGGCCAAATTAAACCAAATTAAATTATGAATTATTATTATAATAGTAACTCCTTACTGTGAACCTGGAACCATTCATCCACACACCTCTCACAA
Source organism: Edolisoma coerulescens (assembly GCA_013397115.1). Lineage (NCBI taxonomy): Eukaryota > Metazoa > Chordata > Aves > Passeriformes > Campephagidae > Edolisoma > Edolisoma coerulescens. Next base: position 1,259,899 of record VWZW01004140.1, read on the forward strand.
ATGAGGCTGCATCCAAAAGCTGCTGCATCTTTGGCAAGGGAGAAGGAGGCAGAATGGAGTTTGTAGTCTGTGCTGTATCTTTTAAAGTGTTGTTGGGGGAGAGGATTAGGCAAAAATGAAAAGATGTGTTCAGAGAAAAAGCAGAGTTGGAAAAAAAGATCAACACAAAATAAAAGTTGAGAACAAAGGCTGCCCTGGCAAAGGACTGTTGTTAAGTTTGTAATGGCTTAATTGATCAGCCATTGCATCTGGGTAATGCAGAGCAGGCTATGAGGGTAATCATGTGTCATTAGAAGGTGTTTTCTGTGTCTTTTCACCATTACATATATCAGACATTCATGGGATAGAGAGCACTGGAAACCTGACTTTTTAATCCAAATTTTGTGCATGTCATGTATGTTTAAGCATATCAAATCCTCTTTCTGGAGAGAGGTTTTACACTGGGTAACAACAGACTTTTTTGGCTTAGTCTTGCTACCCCCTCCAAGGAAAGCTGATGTTCCAGTGGCTGAGATGAAGTGATTTAATTATTCAGTTGCTTGTAGTCACCAACCTAAAACATATTTTCTTTGCATCTGTATCTACCTGGTTGGAGAGGTTTTTATTTTTAACCATAGGATTGTAACAGAATACAGAATTTACTTTTTAAAATAAGCGCCGTATTTGAATGCAAAGCTGAGGCATACAGAACAAGCAGCAATTACTTGTTGGAAAAGTACTGACCATTACCTCTGAACTCCTTTCTTGTTGATAGTGAGAGAGGTGAATCTGGCAGCAGGTTATGCCACGGGTTAAATCAGGTGAGGAAGAAATTGTGTTCTGCTGAATCCTGAGCCTTCTCGAGCAACACCTGTGAGCAGAGGTTGTGACTCACATCCCCACAACTCATTTCTGTGCGCCTTCACTTTCAAGGTTCAGCTGCAATAAAGCTCTTGGGTGCTAAGAGCAGGAATTTTGATGTCATTAAATGAAGATACTATGTTGAATTATGCCATTCCCCCTATTTTTTTTGATTTGCCCATTTAATTACATAAACATTATTAACTGTTTAAATCAGTTGCCTACATTTTACCAAAGTGGTAAGCTAGTGATTGGTAGGATAAGTAGTTGTCAGGCTACTGGAATTAAAAAGCAAATAAACCTGTTCATTTTGCAGGGTTTAGTGTACATTTTCTTCAGTTTTGAAAGATAATCATGTAACAAAATTAAATTTGCAGAGAATTCTTGACTACTGTTTACAGAGAATGGTATGATTTTTATTATAAATACCTTAACCTGATAGACTGGTGTAACTCTATTGCTGATGGACCCTTTTTTTTTTTAATAGCACTGCCAAACAATTTATACTGTGTTTATAAATAATAGAGTAAGGACACTGTTGAAGGAAACTGCAGCCGTGACCTTAGCAACACTGAATGCTGGCAATGAGTCTATTAAAAAGTTTTTTCACTGCTGAGATTTATAGAATTGTTTCTGATTCTATAGCCCACATAAGTTTTTGCTTCTCAGTGAAACCAGGCTCTCAGCTGTAGCAATCAGGCTTTTATTAAAGAAAAATTTATAAAGTGTGGGAGGAAAATTCTGGAAATATCAGTGGACTCCAGAGATAAGCGTGAGATACGTTGTGTATGTGGACACCCCGTCCCTGGAAGTGTCCAAGGCCAGGTTGGACAGGGCTTGGAGCAACCTGGGGTAGTGGAAGGTGTCCCTGCCCATGGCAGGGGGGTGGAATTAAATGGTTTTTAAGGTTCCTTCCAGACCATTCTGTGATTCTCTGATACGCATAACAGCTGCCACATGGCTGTGACTGTAGAGCAAAGGGGCTCTCCTGAATTCTCGTGGACAATGATTTGTGTTGTAAATAAAACTCTGAGTTTGTTGGTGAAGAGGAAAATGTGATTGGAGTGCTGATGCTATTCCAGCAGCAGTTCTCCATGGTGATTTTTAAGGAGGGAAGGACTGTGCTATAGAGATGCAGGTGGAAAGCGGTGCTGGATCACCTTGCACCACTGAAGTGAGAAATTTTGTCATGGATCTTTGTGATAAACTGTTCTTGTTTATAAGCAGTTCTTGTTATAGACTAGAAATGTTAGATGTCAATGCCTTCAGGAGCTCACTGACTCAACAAATGTCTTTAAAACAAACCTCTTGAAGTGTGGTGAAGTGTCATTGCTGTGTTTGTGTCCACAGAGATGAGACTTGATTTTTTTTGTGCTGACTTTCCACACTGGATCCAACGGGTTCCTATATTGAGTACAGACTACTGGAGACCACTCTGGCCTGTAGCTGAGGCCAGAAACAGGCAATAGAGGAAAAGCTATGATTTATTTGTTTTCTGCCTTGTCATTTCTGTGGTGTTACAGTCAGTTTTCTTGCCCTTCAAGATCATGCCTGGGTGAAAAACTGAGGCAATAAGTTCCTCCTGTGCTTAAAAATTTCCTCTTGTCTCTACAGTGTTGGACACTCTCGCTCTCCCAAGTGGTGCTTTTCATTGCTGTTTTTAAGAGTTCTGTCTTCATGTTTCGGTTGAATTTTCTTCAGGCCAATGAAAAATAAGAAAGTGTCACTGAGGAAATGATGAAGTCAGAACTGAGTCCTGCGTGTTGTCTTTCTATTGCAAATCTCTCAGTCTCTGTCCTTGGCTGTCCTCATCAAGGCCAAGAATGATGTGACCAAATGTTGCACATGATGCTACACTGCAAGAAGAAAGCTTTTAACAACATCAGGGCAGGAGTTATTTTTATTATTGATTTAAATATTCTTGCAAGATTAAAAGAGCATCCCATTAACAAATGGAGTCCTTCCCAAGTCCCTGCTTCACAGCCTCTTGCAGAAATCCCATTATCACCCTTAAAGCCCTTTCCTAATTAGGAACTTGTTGGCTTATTTGTCACTTGATCACATCCCATATGGATTTTGTAGTTGAAGAGGGTTTGGTGACTCTGATCCACCAGCAAGCCATTAAAATGTGATTTTATTTTCTTTTTCTCTGTAATCCATGATGTGTTTTTTGTCTTGTTTTTTCTGTCAGGGGTAGTTTAATCTTTCTCATCGAGGCTGGTGAAGCCTCTGCAGCAGATGTTCCTTTCTTCAGCATTAACTTCAGGGGTGGATAAAGGGAAGCTGCCACTGGGCAGGAGACAATTCCTGGCTTATGAGATTTTTCAATGTCTGTGGGTCAGGCTTTGGAAAACATTTGTAAAAGGAGTGTCGTTTGATAACAAACCACTTGTGTTTTGTGGGTAGCAGTGTCTGGATACTCAGTGGGAATGCAGCAGTCATTCATGGCTCGGTCAGTGGAATCAGTAGAAGAGTCTGCAGCTGGCAGTTATGGACCTGTGGGAAACCTGCTTTTTCTAATTCTGAGTATGGTCCCATCATTATTTGGTTTTATATATAAAGCAAAAGAGTTGCAAACTTCTCCCCTTCCCAAGGCCTTTTGGAAATGGCCAAATCAGACTCACTTTGGTCGCACACTTCGTCTCTCAGCGAGGACTGGGGAAGTGTTTGTGTCACAGCCTTCACTTTAAATAACTACAGCAAGTATTTGAAGTAATATGAGATCAGTCTTGTTCTGAGAAGATCTTTCTTACAAAAAATGCCCCAGCAAAATAATTCTTTTCATAACATTCATTTCCAGAAGAAAAGCTTTTTACAGATAGTAGACTGTCTCTTTAAAAAATTCTTCCCTATTATCCAGCAATTTCCCAAGTGAATGAATTGTCCTCATGAATGATACTGAACTCCACTTTCCATTTATGTTCATATTTATCAGTGAATCAAACACTTAATTTCACTGGTAGATTAATTCAGTATGACTCACATTTGAGAAATAAACCCCATGGGTCTGATTTTGCCTTAATACCTGGAAAAGGGATGTGGTTATGAGATACAGGAATTCTGGGTTTGTACAAAACCTGCTGTCTGCAGTACATCAGTGAGGGGAAGAGATTTCTGAGCCTTGTTCCAGTGTTATACACAAATAGGGACGTAAAAATGTGGGAAGTGTGGAGCAGGTAGGTAATAAATTTAATAAAATAAGAACTACAAATTAAGTGTCAGAAGCTTAAAATGCATGAAAATATTAATTTATTTTCTCAAGCACAATGTGTAATTAAACTCTAGAGCTTGTTGACAGTGTCTTATTCCTGACTCAACAAAAATGGTGGGAGAAAGATCATTCTGTGGCTAATTAATCAAAGGTGTAGATGCAGCTTTTAACTTTAAAAAAATCTTTATATTGCTGATTGTCAGAAGATTGAAATGGTAAATTCTGCTTCACAGCATCCTGATTCTCATGTTCTGCTTAAAGTGGCTGCTTTGCCACTGCTTGAAACCAAGTGTTGAAGTAGATGGACTTATTGTCATGTTGTCCATAAACATGTTTTGTCATAATTAACATAGAGTGTTCAGTGTCTGTTCTATGGCCTTCAGATTGACTTGAAGGCAGTTCAGAGAGACCCCTTGTTCCATGTGTCCTTCTGCAGCCATCCCCGTGATAAAGGACTTCCAGGTCAGTGTATGAGGTAGTGAAGTGACCCTCGTCCTATCCACTGGGAATGGAACACCGGGAAAGGGTCAGAGCACTCCTGCAAAGCAAAGCCACGCCTCACAAATCTCTGTCCCGAGTTAGTTTGTACCACAGCAGGTGCCTGGAGGATGAGAGACAAAGGATCTAACTGGAAAGGAGAGGTTTTGGACTGAATAAAAGGGAAAAAAGCATGAGGGCAGTCAAGCAGTGGGAGGGGGTTTTCCAGAGGGGATGGACAGTCCTCCTGGGAGGTGTGGAGGACTCGGTGATAAGCTCAGGGCTGATCCTGCTTTGAGCAGGGGCTTGGCCTGAGGCCCCTTCAGCCCAGATTATCCCGTGGTGCTTTGTTCTGCCTTAACAAGGACAGGTGTCAGACTCACTTTCTCGCAGATAGAGTTGTTCCTTGGCAATAAACAAAGCTGTGCCTAAAACCAGGCTGCTGCACCTGCTGGGAACCCGCTTCTTTATGCCGGGAAGAGTTCTCTCTTTAAAACAACACTGTATACCTGAGTCTGGTTTTCAAGGTTTTAGAAGCCTCTTTTTGCAGCTGAGCATTGTGACAGCTTTCTTTTCAAGTCTTTAATGGTTGCTGTAATGTGACTTTTGAAGCAGTGCAGCTCCCCAAATCCAGCAGTGAGACAGCACCAGCCAAGGCCTCGGTGCCTCGTTCCTTCAGCCATCGTTTGTCAGAACACACTCGTGCAATCTTAATGAACAATGTGCAAAGCCATTAAAAACTCAATTACGGCCTTCTCTTTACTGCAGACGTGAGAGAAGGCAAACATAAAGTGCTGATGTGTAAACACAATAGCCACCATCTGCTGCAGAGCGGCGTTTCGGCTCCAGAACGAGGAGCTATGGTGCAGATGCATCAATAATAGGACGCTTATCAAGGCATCATTATCCACCAAGCAGGGGAAAAATTGAAATTTATGGCCAGCTAGAGAGCACTTCATGGTTTAATTCCTCAATTTTCAGTGGTATGTTTAATAACTAGGAGAGAGTGGCGTTTTATGTTCCTGCCGTTGGAAAGGATTTTTGAAAATGAATTTATTTATTGTCTCCCCATCCTCCTTGCTTCTGACTGATCTGAGCATAACACATTCATTTTTACGTGTTCAGGATAAAACCAGCAAGATATTAATTAATATAACCTGTTGATCCAAGAACACCATGTTTAATTGACCTGATACTTAATTTGCTTTAATGAGCTTATGACTTCTCTGTCGAATAAACATAAAAAAGAACTTTTACCCAGCATAGATAGATATTACCCCCCCCCCCCCCCAAAATTCTTTTTTTTTCAGTTTAGTGTAGACTTGGAAATTTGAACTTTCTGGAAGGAAGTAAACAAAACAATGAAACTCAATGATATTTTTGTTTCTTTTTTTCCCTAGTTAGATATGCAACGGTCTAAACAAGAGTTTCTCCAAGATACCTTTTGTTTTATTCATATTCTTGCCCGGAGACATTCAGGAGGCTTTCAGTCATCTGTTAATCAATAATTTCCATTTGCGACATGTTAATTCATTCCTTAGTCCTTTGTATGAGTGGAGAATGTGACAAGTGATTTGCTGGTGCCAGACCAGATTGTATCTCTTTTATTTGCACATATAGGCCTATAAATTGAGAATAAGTCCCATTGGCTTCAGCTCTGTGCTCAGCCTAAAGAAGGCTGTCAGACCCTGAATCACAATATGTCAATTTTTATTAAGGATAATGAGGAAAACCACATTTGTCTTTAAAAGGCTGGCTTGTTTTTTATTTATTTTCTCCTGGTGGGAGCTGTTTTTATGGTCTCTCATCTACCTCTAAGTGATGGATCTTGCCCACACAAGTTCCGTGGACATGGACAGTTGTAATAGGACAGTGGATCTCATCTGTTGATCTTGGAGCATGCAGAGCAGCCTCGTGAAGGTCCTGGAGGGCAGGATACCTGCTCAAGTTCACACTGTGAAAATAAAAATAAAACTCTGTATACTTGGGGCAAATTTATAGGATACAGGGTATCATTTATTTGCAGTTGAATTTTATAGAATGAATGTTTTATGAATTTTGTTCATGTGCCTGATGTCACTGATTGTCATGATGGGACTACAGGTTTTCAGCCCCTAGGATGGCCAGGCTTGAGGTGTCTCTCTGGGATCCTGTGGGGTGGGCTGTGCCTGGGTATCCCAGGGAAGAGTTTGTGGGGGAGAAGCTGCCACTCCAAGGCTCTGCAGAAACAAAGGACTGTGGTAGAGTTCCCAGAGAACAAATTCCTTTAAACAAGGTGTGAGTTCTTTTCTCTGGCAGAGATGGCTCTGTAAGTGGAAATTTTTCATCTTTTCCACTGTGATAAAATAATACCTCTTATCAGGACTTTTCTTGAGAAAGTTGAGTTTCTTGTAGTGTTTCCTCCTGTACCTCTAGACACATTGTATTAAAAAAACCATGTGCTATAAATAGGAAGGTGTGAATAATTTCTCCATGACAATTGTTTGGAAGGCTATTTTTTTAGCAATTAAGACTAATTGTTTTGCTAAGTGCTTTTTGGTGGATGGGTATTCTTCTTGTTGGTGTTGTCAGTTGCTGGATTCGGGCTCCCCACCCTCCCCAGAATTGTCGGCAGTTGCACAAAAGGCCGTTGTCACCACAAATAGCTTGTGATTCATTTTTTTGTGGGTGGTGAAAAATAAAATTGTAATTATTGCTTGGAACTTTTTATAAAAGCTGATATTTTTTCTCCCAGAGGAAAGCTCGTTATTTTTATATATGGATCTGTAAAAGTGAAATACTCCCTAACTTTTGCTGTCATCTGAGCTCTTACCTCCCCCAGCGCAGTTCAGGGCTGTATTGTGTTAGGCACAGCACAGCTTTGGAGTAGTTCTTTAGGGCAGAGAATCTACATATTACCCAAATTAAAAAGAGAGAAGTTGAGAGGCCTGCCCAGACGTGGAATGCGGTGCAATCAATTATGGTGTAAAAATCCCTTTTCCTGGGCTCCTCCCCAGCGCAGGAAGCGCTTGGTCAAAAACCTCGTGAAGGCCCAGGAGCTCTGCTGTTCTTGGAGCGACTCACTGGGCTGCACCTCACTCCTCCAGGGTGGGATCTGGCAAATGGAGGAACTTGTCTTCATTGTACCCCAGTGGCTCTGAAACGCTTCAGGCAGAGCATTTCACAGCAGCTGCTGAGCTCCCCCAGACCATGCTACCCTCACTCAGCAGTTCCACAGTGCCTTCCCTCCCAAATTCTCTGCAGAAGAGTGGTTCTGGCAACTGTGTGATGACAGAGATCCTGGAATCCCAGAATGGTTTGGGTTGGAAGGGACCTTAAAGCCCATCCAGTCCCACCCCTGCCATGGGACACCTTCCACTAGCCCAGGCTGCTCCAAACCCCGTCCAGCCTGGCCTTGGACACTTGCAGGGATCCAGGGGCAGCCACAGCTTCTCTGGGCACCCTGTGCCAGGGCCTCCCCACCCTCACAGGGAAGAATTCCTTCCCAATATCCCATCTAAATCTATCCTCCTTCAGCTTAAAGCCATTTCCTCTTATCCTCTCACTCCAGGCCCTTGTCCCAAGTCCCTCTCCAGCTCTCCTGGAGCCCCTTTAGGCCCTGGAAGGGGCTCTGAGGTCTCCCTGGAGCCTTCTCTTCTCCAGGCTGGACACCCCCAGCTCTCCCAGCCTGGCTGCAGGGCAGAGGGGCTGCAGCCCTCATGGAATGGGGTGTCACAATCAGCCTTCCCACACCTGGCTGTGTCAGGTTTCCAGCCTGCTGCCTCAGCTTTCAGGCTGTGCTGCCTCTCCAAGCCTGCTGGCAACTGTGCTTTCTGATAATAAATTTTCTCAGGTCATAGAAACAGAGCCCAAATTTCAATTTCTCAAAAGTTTAGTTTATCTGAGTAAGAGTAGTGTGTATATGTTACATGCTGAAGAAAGGGGATTTTATGGTTGACTGGAAACAGAGTTACATCAGCAATGGACATTTGTCAGGATCCTGATTTTTAGAGAGAGACCAGAAAGTTTGCATTCAGTGCTAGCGTTTCTCCAAGTCCTTGCTGTGAATCTGGAATTCCTTGATTTGGGACCATTTTGTTTTTTGTTTTTCCTTCATTTCCAGTGAAGGGCAGCATTGCCAGGGACCGTCTTGCCTATAAATTTTCTTAGAGTATGTCCCTCTTCCCCAGCTGTGCTTGCATTGCGCTTGAATTTTCCAAGGTCTTTAGAGTATGGAACTTTATTTTTTTTTTTGAAAGATTGACTTCCTCCTGTCAATCCTTTACAAAATGCATATCTATCATATAAACACAGGGAAGAAAACCCCATTTTTATGAGAGAAAGTTGCTTGTAGCTGTTATAAATTTATAATACACGACTGTTCACTGGACAGAATTGATCCAAGTGTTTGCCTGGCTCATCTGAGTCACCTGCTGTGGCGAGGAAGAGGGAAAGTCAATAGGTCAGAAGCGAGACAGGGCTTTTCAAACTCAGTCTTCTGTGAACTGCGAGAGGCCAGCAGACAAACACATTTGTAGCATGGCTTGGCAGCAGTATCAGAGCCAGGAGTGTCAAGAGGGCTGTGTTTGATTAAAAATTATCATGCCTTGCTGCTGACACACAGATTCCCCCCGCCCCAGTCCCGGTGTTTCCTTTAGTTCTTTCTGAGTGTGAGTGTCTGCACCCACATAAAGGAGCTCCTTTAACCAGAATTGAATCAAATAACTCTCATCATGTTCTCCCTTATTGCTGACATTCCTCAGCTTGATGGATCTGTGAGGAGATGAGTGGAGACACAGGGTGCTGTAAAATAACTGCTTGATGAATCCAAATGCAGGTTCAACATCAAGTGCCACGGTTAATATGATGCAGACTTCCATGTTAACAAACTCATAAATTGCATCAGTATAATTTTCTCTCCCAAAATTCAGTCTACCCTTCCCTCCCACAAGAATTATTGTCCTGTTGCATTATTACGAGTCAAGATGTTGCTGTTCTGTCAACAAGCCTCACTTGTCTGGGCTCTGAAAATTGGGGTTTTCTTAACGTGACCTTCAAAAGTTTTGAGTGCCAGGGTTCACAGGTATGGGCTGGGACAAAAGGTGTTGGGGCAATGTAGGCAAATATCAGCTGAGAGCTTGGTCTGTTGTAATTTTTGTGTTGAATCATAAAACTGTGATGGAAAGGACCTTTATAGATCATCAAATTCAGCCATCAACCCAGCACCAGCACCGTGCTCGCCACTAAGGCACATCTTCAAGCACCACATACACACAGTTCTTGAACACTTCCAGGGATGGTGACTCCACAGTCTGTTCCAGTGCTTTACAACACTTCCCATGAAGAAATTTTTCCTAATATCCAATCTAAACCTCCCCTGGTGCAACTTGAGACTGTTTCCTCTCATCCTGTCACTTGTTACCTTGTGTTGAATGTGCCTTTGGGGGACTGTATGCAGCAGGAGAGCCTGGTTGTTGCTTGAAGTGGGAATGTGCTTTTGTTCAGAGCGACTGTTTGACCACAAGGTGATAATACAAGCAAGACAGTATTTTTATTTTGATTTGCAAGTTCTTTAATTAAAGTGGTTCTTGCTGGCCCTGAATCTACTGGTGTATATGCCTTGCAATTTTAATATCCTTCCTCCCTGTTACCTAACAACTGGCATCAAACAGCTGGTTCCTTCAGAGGAATGTTGTGCTTTGTGCCTTGTGAGGGAACCGCTGACTTTTCAAAGGGAGCTGTTCGTACCAAAAATCCAAGCAAAACCCACTCTTTGTTCTCTTCTTTCTTTGCTCTGCAGGCTCCTTCATGATGGTGAACAGCTCTGGGCGAGCGTCGGGGCAGAAAGCTCACCTGCTGCTGCCCACGCTGAAGGAAAATGACACTCACTGCATCGACTTCCACTATTACCTGTCCAGCAGGGACCGTTCCAGCCCCGGCTCCCTCAACGTCTACGTGAAGGTCAACGGGGGCCCCCAGGGCAACCCCATCTGGAACGTCTCGGGAGTGGTGACCGAAGGGTGGGTGAAGGCAGAGCTGGCCATCAGCACCTTCTGGCCACATTTTTATCAGGTAGGGGCTTGTAGTATTTTTCCCTCTCCCCTTTGGACATCTGTTGTTGGTTTTGAAAATTGACAGCCCCCTCCCTGATTTTTCCTCTCAGAATAAATTCACCTATAGTGGTTATATAGGCACCTTGACATATTTCTTCCCTCCTCACCTTTTTTCTTCAGTTGTTGACAGGCCACAGAGTGATGGATGGGAGTCCATTATTGACATGACCCACTCGTTCATGATGAAATTGCCACTTCCCATGGCACCGTGCAACTGTAAACACAACTGAGTTTCTGGATGTGTAGCTGTACCCTGCATAAATTTGCCTGGATTATTTTTTGACCTTGGTTAGTTCCATAAGAAGGAACATTTCTTGACTTGGCTTTGCATCTTTTGCCCATATGAGGGGCGTAAGGACATAAAGTACTAATAAATTCTTGTAGCATGGTGTCAAATGTGTATATTCTTCACCAGATCTTTGGTTCCTCCTCTTTCTAGCACAGCTTTATTTTTTCTGTTAGAAGATTTTTTTTTTTTTGAACAAGGACAAAGCTGAGGAATGTAATGGCTGCCATATTTTTTGATTATATTAATTTTACACTTACTTGTTAGTCGTCCACTTCACACTTCATGTGGCAACTTTGCAGCCATTGTTTTAATTTCAGTTAGATAATTTGCACACAATGGACTCGTATATTATTTTTTATGTGTTGAAGGAGTACTTTTGTCTTGTTTTATATTCAAGACACACACCAAAACCAAGCCTGGGAGGTAATTGCATCCTAAACCTTGCAGGAGATTTGATGTCCATGCGATACTAATAAAAGCCACGAGTGAGATAGGGACCAGGATAGAATCAACTCTGAAAAGGCAGCAAATAGTCTGTGTATAAAAACCAGCAGGTAGAAAAGCCTCTCTTTTTCTTGCTTCTAATAACTGGGTAGGAGGTCTGTAAAATCTGAGCTGAAGGAGGATGCTTTAATGTTCTGCCTCTGAAAGAGTTGTGGATACCAGCAGAATCCACAGAGTGCACCATGCAGGAGAGGGAAGGCTAAAGAGATGCAAATGTGTGGAAAGTGGTGTTTTAAGGGCAGTGCACAACCTGTGGCTGTTCTGAAGGCACGCTGGAGTGCTCCTACTCCATTCATATTAACAGAATTCTGGGCATCAACCAGAATTTGCTTCATAGTAGGTGCTCCACAGAGGTAACAGAAGTGATCTTTCACCCAGAAAATCAGCGCTTGAAAAACCTGCAAAAGGCAGTCTGATCTTGCACTGAGAGGGATCCTGCTCTCAGATATATCAATAGGAGGCTTCCTGAGCCTCTCAGGTCTTTTACAAGTACTTTGGCAGGTCAAGTTTGCTTTTCCTGAGCAAAAAAATCCTTTAAATCAAACAAGAATTTTCCACTGAAGCACAAAGATGAATGGATTGGAAGGCAGCAGTACCTGTCCAGGATTAGTTCCTTCCTAGAAAATGCAAGGGGCTTCTTTTTAACTTTGTGATGAGTGAGAGTGATGTTTCCTTCTGGTCATGCTTGTATTTTTGTTCCTAACTTTGAGATCTCTCCTAGTATTGTGGGGGTCTAGTAGACTGATTTCAGTCTCTGGTTTTATAAATCACCTTGTTGATGGTCTGCAGTTCTGTGAGTTTCTACATTTAAATGTGGTTTTAAAAAAAAGGAAAAAAAAAAGAAAAAAGAGAACTTGAAGCTTGAAAAAATGAAGAGGAAAAATTATTGGTATTTGGCAGCCTGAAGTAACACTTTTGGCTAAAGGAGTCAAGAGGTGGGAGGACGACAAAACTTGTGTGTGTTGCTGGCTCAGGAGTGTCTTGTTTCACACTCATGATCTAGAGTGAGCCATTGGAGTGTTCTTCAGTGAAATCTTAGGATGGCTTGGTTTGGAAGGGACTCCAAAGATCTTCCTATTCCACCCCCTGCCATGGGAAGGGACACCTTCCACTAGCCCAGGTTGCTCCAAGCCCCGTCAAACCTGGCCTTGGGCACTTCCAGGGACAGGGCAGCCACAGCTTCTCTGGGCACCCTGTGCCAGGGCCTCCTCATCCTCCCATTTGTCATTTATTTGTAAGCTTTAAATCAAAATTGCATTCCTGGAGATCTCTTTTTACACAAGAGGCCTGACATCATGTTCTGTATTTCGAAAAGACCAGGTAAAAACAACATTTTCCCTAAATATTGAAATTTGCATCAGGCAAAACGTAGATTATACTCCTAACGCACAGAAACCATGCCATCCTGGATTGGGATGTGCATCAAAAATTCAGCCAGACAAAAAAATCTGAAGCTCTCTGCCCTGCTCTGAGGCTTTGTCAAGTACTTTGAACTTTGGAGATGTGGCTGGTGGAAAACTGGCACCCAAACCAGTTACCAGAGGTCACGTTTTAGGTCTGGCAGTTCTGTGCGAGGGTCATAGGAGTCATCTGGCTGCAAAAGCACTTAGCTGAGGTAGAAATGTGGGGAGATTTATCATGTCTACCCTGGAGTTACTTGTACTTGGATTCCCAGCCCGCAAATGTTTTTCAGCGTAGCGAGAAAAAGCTCTAATGGTTCTTGGAGAAAGGTAATACGTGTAATCTTGAATTACTGCTTGCCATAAGGATGAACTCGGTCCCAGAATGCACCAAGGGCAGCACTGGAGTCTGCCAGGAAGGTGTTTTTTTGATGTATAGCAAGGAATGTTATTGATCCATGCCTGGAGAAAACTGTTGTAGCACAACAGATGAGCTGGGCTACGCTGCTAACACAGACATTGTTGGTAAATCACGGCGCTGCAGCGGGGGCTTGTTTATTGGGAAGGGAACATGAAATGACTTTGTATTTGCAGGTCTCAGGAGCATTTAAGAGTGTTTTTTTAAGAGTGAAGCTTGGTATTTTGTCAACTGTATTAATATCTGAGAAGTACTTGAAATGCCAAGCGTTGTTAATTGCAAAGCATTGCATGTCTGAACCATTGTGCTGCATTTCCAACTGAATTTAAAAGGATATGGGTGATACTGAGTGTGAGATTTGCAGAAATGGGCCCCATAAACATTAGTTCCTGCCTTTTCCTCATGTTGGGTCTCAGTTCCCTGTTTTCAGGAGAGCCTGGGTGCAGAACAGAATAAAACAGTCAAACAATATAGCTTGAATTGAAAGGATTCCTCTACTCAGTGGATTCTGCACCAGGGGACAGGGATTTTTTGGAGGCTGAGTCAGTTGGTACTGGATTAAGTTGTATTTTGCTGTGTTGAAGACCCCGTACATGTTGGTAATTAAGCAGAGGCAATTCTCCATATATTGCTTACTTCTGCCACCCACTCACAGCTGATGCCAATACCCTGGAGAACTTTTCAAGTTCTTGACTTGCAGATAATTGAGAATTACTTTGTTGTGGCTTATGACTTTTCACAAATGTAAAACTAAAACAAGGTTTTGTAGCTGTAATGTTGCACTTGAATTCCAGTCTGGAGGGAGTTGCAGAGGTGCCTTGCATGACCTTCCCAGTAAATGTAATTTTTATCATGAATGTTATTTAATTGCTCAAGTAATTATAATTTCCATACTAAAGACTCCTATTTTATAGTCCTGTTTTATACAGTCCCTGAAAAGCCTTTCAAGGACCTTGATGACACAAAACACTTGCTAATGGTTTTTGGATTATGTTATCTTCCAGTGGCTTGCTTCTTCCTAGTGTTTGTTGTGCAGCCTAATTGTTGTCCAGTCTCCTCTGGAGGAGAACTTTGTTTCTACACATTATTAACACCTGAGCTTGTCTTAGTTTGTCTTTTCCTGGTTTTTGGGGGGTTTTTTGTTTGTTTCTTTGTTTTTTGGTTTTTTGTTCTACCTGTTTTTATGCCTTTTTTCCCTTATGGATGTATTTCAGGAGATCTCACATCTGGCTGTGTTTTGAACAGGGGGAAGAGATCTTAGGAAGTCATGGAAACACGGGTAGAAACAATGTTCTGGAAGCCCAAATGCAAAGAAAAATTAACAACCGCAATTCTGTAGTTAGGAGGGATATTTCTGGTCTCTATTTAGCCAGGGCAGCACTTGGACAGTTGAACCTTTTACTGTATTAAATCTTCTGATGAAGGGGATAAAGAAGAAGCTGAACAGTGACAGGCTGGGAATGCCAGCTTTTATTTAGAACAAAAAGAAATGTTGAAAACTGGTTTTAAATAGTTAACTCTGTGTTCTAGTAGTGAATTTTAGAAGGTTAGAAATGACTGGAATACTTTCTCCTATGGAACAAGTAGCTGCACCAGAACACTGCTCTAATGGCAATAGCTGAGCTGGCTGAACGTGTAATTAACTCTGTCCTTGGAAGCCTGATTATTTACTCATGCAAAAGTGAGCAATTCAGTACAGTGTGAACATTGCTTTAGTCAGATGGCGTCAGACTGGGAATTTCCCTTTCAAATGCAGAGGACCCATTCCATCTCCAGCCATTTATTTTTTTAACATAGTAAGGGATTGCACTTCGTTCCTTTGGGAAGAGAATCAGTAATTTGGGAGGTAGCATCACTGATTATTCAACATCAGCTGCATTTTATTATTTTTATTATTATTAATTATTATTTATTGTGGTTTGAGATTTCTAAACTTCCTGTTCCTTGCAGAGTCAGTGCATGGCTCAAGTTGGAAGGGACCCATAAGGATCATTAAATCCAGCTCCCTGCTCCTCACAGGACTGCTGAAAACTCCATCCATGTGACTGAGAGTGTCCTTCAGATGCTCCATGAGCTCTGCCAGGCTTGGTGCTGTGTTCATGTCCCGGGGGGCCCATTCCAGGGACAGATCTCCCTCCCACTGAAGAACCTTTTCCTAGTGCCCAACCTGAGCTTGCCCTGACTCAGCTTTGCTCCATTTCCCTGTGTGCTGTTGTTGATCCCCAGATTGAGGAGATCTCCACCTTCCCCTCCACTGCCCCATTTTCCAACAATTAACTTATTTTTAATGATCTCTTTATCAGATATTTAGTTTTTGTTGTTTGGCTTTTTTTTTTTCCCTGCACTGCTGAATTTTTGATAGTCCATACATTTTTATAATAAGATATTTCAGGGTAATTTTCCAGGTAAAAATCATAAACCTACAGGGAATAATGAGATTTTTAATTAATCTGTGATGGAATATCTGTCTTTTCAGACTCCCATTACTGGAATGCTTTCATAATCCGGGTACAGAAATAAAAAAAGAAAAATATAGTTAATGTACCATTAATGAAGAGAAATTCTCCACATGGTTTTTAAGAATATTCCTTCTCAGATCATGTCAGTGGAATCTAGGGAGAGGCAGAAACAACACCATTATATCTGGGAAAATCTTATTTCAGTCCAGAATACAGTGTCATCCTTTGCTTGTAATTTACTTTCTGGTACTGCAAGGGCCTGCACTGCAAATCAAGGTTTTCTCCAGAAGAATCCGTGCTTGCTCACTGATTCAGGAAGAGAATTCTCTCTCGTGCTTTCTCCAATTTTTCAGGGCATGCTGAGAACAAGATATCAAATGATTATCCACTTAATGTTCTTGGGCTGGTGCTTAAATGAATATAGGTGTGTGCATATAGCCAGGGCACTTTTTGCTTTTCCTGATCAGAGATGCACAGAGTTGTCTCTAATCCTATTGAATGTTGCTCTCATGCTTTGTTTTCCTTCCCCAGCAGATTTGGTATTGTGTGCACACACTGAATTGCCCTGGTACCCCTTTGTTATTAACTAAATGCCTCGAATGACTCAGACATTGCAATAGCAGCAGAATGTGGTGACTGCTGAAATTACTCATGTAGATGTTCTTTTTCAGAATTTTTTTTTCTTTTGTATTTCAGGTGATATTTGAATCTGTCTCTTTGAAAGGACACCCTGGGTACATAGCTGTGGATGAAGTCAGAGTTCTCGCCCATCCCTGCAGTGAGCACTCTTTATTTTTCTGACAGTACCCGCGTGCTGTAGGCCACAGTTTGTAGTGTAAAGGTGTGATTTACCCAGCTGGGTCAGCACTAAAATGTCCTGTATCCCTCCAAGACCCCTGAGGACAGTCAGCCTTGCATAATTACCTACCTTTGCAAGCTGTGCAAAAGGCAAAGCTGCTCTCAGTTTATAGCTAGTGGAACTCTCTCTTCTTTACTTGTTAATGAACTGATGGTTTTTTTATTTCTTATCTTATTGCCATAGAAAAGAATCTAAAAAGCTTCTCATAACAACCTGTGTGGTTAACTTGTGGAAAGAACAACCAAAGAAATTGTTTCAGTGTTTCCTTGGTAAGAGGCCTGTCCCAAAGGTTGGTCAGTGTCAACACATTAGACCTGCTCAGAAAGCTGTAAAGAGATTAAAAATAAATCTTATTCAGACCCTGCATAGGGTTTATACAGGAGAAGAAACTAATGCAGCTTCATTACACTATTCAAAAATGTTAGTGCTGCATTTCTTCTGTTGCAGGCACAACAATAAGCTGAGATTTATTTACTTTTTTTGTGTTTAAAGAAGCATTGAGCCTCAGTCTTTGAGTCTGAACTTGTTTGGTTCCTTTACACCCCTTCAGTGGGGCTTGAGGACTTTGTGTATTTTATGGATGCAATGTACAGTTTCTTGTAAAGGTTTTTTTTAACAACCCCTCTTCCTGGCTCATGGTTTCAGTAAGTCAGTGACAGCTGCTCACAAAAAAAAATTGATGGATCATATGGATGGAGTGAAATCAACTTTTTTTGCTGTGATCAGAATGTCAAAGAACATCTGCCATTCAATGTGACAGACATGGTTCTGCTCAAGTTTAACAGGACATTTCTGATAACTGCAGCATGCTTAATTGCTGCTTAAGTAAATTATATTTGTATTTACCATGTGCTCAGTGCTCAGGCCTTTGGGTGCATTTACTTCATTAAGAAATACTTACAGTCTGTATTAACCAGATGTTGCTGATAACTGGCAGCATGCAGACAAATCCCCAAATGGTCTGTGCCTTCCACAGCGCGTTGGGTGATCGCTGGTCCCTCCACTGGGAAAGAGGCCCCTGAACAAACCACGGGGCAGAGCCTCAACCAGAAAATGATGGGATTTAAAGCAGTTAGGCAGGATGCTGTGTTATATCCCCTCTCAATTAAGTAAACTGATTTTGAATCCATTTCTTCAAGTATATACAGGTCCTTCCTCAAAATTAAGTGCATTCTTGGTGACTCAGCACCAAAATGATTCAAACAGGGTTGGTTGTTTGGGGTTTTTTTTAATCTGTTTGCAACCCCCAGCACACAGAGCTCATTACAAGCTGCCAGCTCTCTGCAGCCTCTCTGTAAATGTTTCTCCTGGCTGGTTCCCAGTGCTGCCTTTGTGGTTCAGCTGTGACAGTCACCAGGGTAAATGTCACCCACGTGTTCCCTTTCCTTGTACGGGCTCAGCCCCTCAGATTCCTTTTACAATTGTTGTAAATCAAAACACGGGGACCACGAAGCTCCTGGTGGCCCTGGAGGTTGCTGAAATCATTGGTCTTATTTCTTCATTTCTCCTCCACCTTCACAGATGGCAGCATAGCAGGCAAACCAAAGCCAGCAGGAACAGTGAAATGCCCCTAATGACACAGTAATCCAGAAAAATAAATGTATTGCTGGTGCTGCCTCTTTTTTACCTTTGTCCTGTGAAGCAATACACTGGAATATCCATTTTCCTTATGCTAAAAGCTCATTGACTCTGTGTGAATGAGCCCTTGCCATCACAGGACAACCCATGCTCCAGAGGCTGGGCAGACCTAAGGACCAAGATTTTGGGATTGGTGGGATTCTACACCTTTGTATTTGTAGCTTAGAGCTGCCCACTCTAGACTGCAGGCAGAAATATTAGAATTATCCTGAAATACCATGTAGAATGTTCTGAATCTCACCTAGGGGGAGTTTTCCAGTAAACCTTGATGCAAATTCCTGCTGCCCAGAGAGCAGGATGGTGCAGAGTCCCTGTCCTTCAGGAACTGTCAGCGAACTGTGTGTTGGATGGAACACAGGAGCAGATAAAAACATCTGACGTAGTGTAGGGACATGTGTTCTCTGCTCACGTGTCAGACTCTTGTACATCAAGTCTCAGCCATACACAGCCACAGATGCCCACATCCCTTGGAAGCTGTTTGATTCCAACAGAAGAAGAGAGGTTGTGATGTCCTCTGAAATTATGTATTTCAGTGTCTAATCGTACTAGAAAATGTCCACGTGATGTTGAAAAACACTGACTTTTTCAGGCATAAGTTTATTCAGTGTGTCTTACTAAAACTTTCCAAATGATGCACAAACCTTTTTCTGAAACCCTGCAAGAAATTAGTTCACTTAAAGGTGTTGCATTCACTTCTGTAATCTTGTTTTTACTTTTCTAAGTTAAATAGAGACCTAACTCAGTCTGGTATTTAATCAAAAAGATAATCCTCTGATCTAGTTCCTTTGTGAAAAAAAGCAATGCCTGCATTTTTCATACCCCTGGTTTAATTTTGAGCTAATGCTGAATTTAGTGTCAGCAAAACACTGATATCAGTGATCTTAAACTAAACCAGCGATACAATACTGTCAGTTAAATGAATATTTCATTTAATATCTGATTTGATGTTGATGATGCATTATTCTAAAGGTCTAGGACGTATTTGATAGTCAATAAAAGAAAAAGGATAAAAGGCCCTTGTGAAAATGGGGTTTGGGTCAGTCATGCTTGACAAGCACAAAAGCATTTGACTTTTTTTGACCTTTTTAGAAACATAGTTTTCTGAAGAAAAGAGATTACTCAATTACTCTTTATAGCAGGCAGTAAGAAATTGTGCCAGTGACCATGAACTTGTGATTTGATGCAAGTCTGTGTTTTCAGAGGTGCCAGGGCTCTCTGAGTTCCCTTAGGCCACCCTCCCTCAGCTGCATCACCACCTCTCTCTGCAGTTAAGAGAGTTAAATACCGAAGGGCAGCTTTGTTTTGCAAAGCCACTTTGGCAAGGAGAGTCCCACGGCTTTGGGGAGTGTTTGGGTGGGGGCAGCACCGTCGGTTCCTGCCGGGCTCTACCCTTGCAATCCTTTGCCTCTTTTGTCAGGAAAAGCCCCCCATTTCCTGCGGCTGCAGAACGTGGAGGTGAACGTGGGGCAGAACGCGACGTTCCAGTGCATCGCCGGGGGGAAGTGGTCACAGCACGACAAGCTCTGGCTCCAGGTAAAGTAACGCCCTGGTGGTTTGTCTTGTTTAATTTGGGGTTTTGTTTGCTTTTGCAAGTGCAATAAGTAGGTAGAGAACGATGGGTGGTGAGGCAAAGTCTTTTCATCAAGATCATTTGAAGAACTGCCTTAAATCGTTTCTAGATGAGAGTTTAGGTCACAAAACACAGAATCGTGATAGAGGAAATGGAAAAGATGGCCAGTGGCAGCAAAATCCTGGTTTCAAACAAATGCCCGCGTACCTGTAAATGCTCAGCCATAAAGCAGAAGAGAGAGGAAGTGGAACAGTTCTCTTCTGCTCTATTTGCCATCTGCTGTCCTCTCACCCTCTAAAAAGGTTCTCAGCCCAGAGTCAGTGATAATTGTTAAGAAGGAAATCTCTAAGGTCTGAAATTACTTATCTGGGTGGTTAAAATAGGCAAACCCAGTTTGTACCCAATTCTTCTAGCTCCCAGTTTCCCTTGGCTGCGTTGACAGCAGATTTGGTCTTGTTCCTTTTGCTCACTCGCTAAAAGACCAAAACATTCCCTCCCTGGATGCCCTATTTGCAGCCTACTGATTGGGCTTGTCTGGGTGCTGCTCTTCAGGTGGGTGCAGCAAAAACCTTGAGAATTCATTTTCAGTGTTACAGTTAGAAATGGAACAGGCATCAACCCCAGCATCAGCACATGGGGTGCGTGCTTCTCAGTGAAGGACAAAATAATTTCTCCTGCCCCTTGAATTTCTCTGATACGTGGACTCCCAGCATTACCATTCCAGAAAATAATTTTAAAATCATTGTGCTCTTAAATGTTTAACTCCCAAACAAGTCAAGAGGATTCTTGTTGCACATATGTAGGGCCAACATAATTTGGAGAACACTAAAGCCAGGCAGCAGTTCTTGTTCTCAGCTTGGACCAATGTGACTGAGGGTTTGATCACCCCCCAGTTGTAACATCTGAGGCAGACAGGAAGAGCCTTTGTAGTCAAATAGTTAACAAATCTTATCAAATTTTATAATTGACTTCAGACATTTTAGTAAAATTTAAAATTAGTATTTTCAAATCTAGTTTAAATCAAGGAATTGGCTTATCTAACCATAAAAATTAAAATTAGTAGTGGGAAAAAGGCTTAAGTTGGTGATAAATGTGGTTGGCATTGTATAAAAATGATTTTACATTCAGTAGCTATGCTCTCATCACAGCTGTTCTCCTAGAAATTACATTTTTACCTTAACTTTATTTACCTGTGGTCTATGTCTAGCATCCACTGAGATATATTTTTGACTTATTCTGTCTTTTTTGGGTTCTTTCATTAAAATCTTTCAGCAGTTACAATTAGATGCATGTAAAAGCAATTCTGACCTGCAGTGATATGAACCCTTCCCTGTGAGAAGCAGAGTTTGGGGAGGAAATAATTGCTATTGCTAATGGAAACCTGCTTTCCATTCTCTAAAACTGCAACATTTAATGAAAATAGCCTTGGAAACAACTCTAGAAATGGTTTACTGGAAACTGGCAAAACTGCAATGTGCTTTCCTTTGAAATTCCTCATAAACTGGACAAATGAGCAAGCTGAGGTGTTTGTACTGTGGAGAACAATTTCTGGCTAATTCTTCGTCTGTCCCTTTTCCAGCTGGAAAAATGTGGTCTGGCATTGGTAGAGAGGTTTATTGGGGAATGCTGCATATACAAGGATGTCTGCTCATCCAACCAATTTATTTAAATTGGTCCAGAATCAGAGTTTTGCATCTGAAAAGGCCAAATTTACAGAATCTGTTCATCTGTAGCGTTTTCCCAGGTGAACACAAAGTCTTCAGCTGTTGTGTCTTCACATCCAAGCCGGGCCTCTAATTACACTGTGTGGAACTGCACAGCCAGAGCTGCCACTCTGCAGCCTTTGCAGGAGCTGATCTTAGAGTCAGAGAATGTCCTGAGCTGGGAGGGCCCCACAGGGATCATCCAGCCCAGCTCCTGGCCCTGCACAGACACCCCAACAATCCCACCCTGGGCATCCCTGGCAGCGCTGCCCAAACGCTCCTGGAGCTCTGGCAGCCTCGGGGCCGTGCCCATTCCCTGGGGAGCCTGGGCAGTGCCCAGCACCCTCTGGGGGAAGAACCTTTCCCTGATATCCAACCTAAACCCTTCGGACACAGCTCCAGCCATTCCCTGGGTGCTGTCCCTGGTCACAGGGAGCAGAGATCAGAGCTGCAGACCCTGGTGAAAGGTCTGACCTCAGTCTCCTCTTTCCTACTCTGACCAAGCCAAGTGTCCTCAGCTGCCCCTCACAGGGGTTCCCTTCTAGACCCTTCACCTTCTTTGTATCCTTAGAACACACCAAATGCCCAGATATGTCTCAAATATTAAATAGAAGTGCAAACTTAATTATGTTATAGAATCACAGATTTGGGTTGGGAGGGACTGTAAAGCCCATCCAGTTCCACCCCCTGCCATGGGCAGGGACACCTTCCACTATCCCAGGTTGCTCCAAGTCCCGTCCAACCCGGCCTTGGACACTTCCAGGGATCCAGGGGGCAGCCACAGCTTCTCTGGGCACCCTGTGCCAGGGCCTCAGCACCTTCACCTGTGTATAAGAATATTTAAGGCCCAGCTCACACAGCCCCGTGGACTTCCCAAGGGAGTGGCTGAAGTCTTTCCCTGAAAAGCTGTGCCTGTGCAAAACCTCTCCCAGCAGTGTGAACACGGAGCTCCGACCGATGTTGAGCATCCCAAGGAATGAATTACACCTGGATGCACAAACGCATGACCTGCCTGTCTCCATTACTCCATTACATTTTTCTCTGCCTCTGCAGCAGTGGAATGGAAGGGACACAGCCCTGATGGTCACTCGAGTGGTCAACCACAGGCGTTTCTCTGCCACGGTCAGCGTGGCCGACACGTCCCAGCGCAGCATCAGCAAGTACCGCTGCGTCATCCGCTCCGACGGCGGCTCCGGGGTCTCCAACTACGCCGAGTTAATTGTGAAAGGTAGGACCATGAAACCAGCAAATTTATGCAAGAGGAGTGTTTCCTCCCAGAGGACAACTGTGTATAAAAGTTGGCATTTTGTTGGACCTTCTTCCATTCGTGTTAAAGTAAGAAAAAAGGGTAAAAGTGACATGAGTTAAAGTCGGTGTCGTGAATATTTGAATTTAAACTTCGGACACAGCCTTCTTTGTGAGCTTTTGTAGTAAAATACGGTGGCTATGGAGACTTTTAGTGTAGTCAGCTGAACAGTTTGGCTGTCAGTCAGCTTCCCCTGCTTTCCTTTCCAGTATTTTATCAGGCAAAAATAATCTTGTGATGGAGAACTGCATGTCAGGAGAGACCGCTCAGGGCTGCTGGCAGTAAATGCTGGGACTGATTCTGCTGACACCCTGAAGTCCAGAGCAGAAGCATCAGTAGTTCTTGAAGGGTGTTTGGATTTTAGCCATGTTAATTACCATGATTCAAGAGCCTGACATGTGCAAGGTGTGTTTCAGTCTCACCTTCACAAGGCACGTGGTGAAGGGCTATTCCCTCTGCTGGGTTCTTATTTATTTATTTTTCAAACTTTCCTTGAGCTGCAGCACAGGAATGCTCACTGACTCTTTGGTGGTGAGTTCAGAAGGTGGCTGAGTAGTTCCTGAGGTACTCTGTGTTTGGGGTGAGAGGAATTTGAGGCCTGGTTGTGCTCACACGGTGTAATTTATTGATCTAAATGGAGGGTATGAAACTGGAGGGCAGCTGTAGGAATGAGATCAAGTTGTCCACCGTGCTACTTTCTTTTTGGAGATCAGATGCCTCTGTAATGCCTTGGAGTGTTGTGTGGTGCAGATGTTCAGATGACACAGATCATGAAGAGAATGCTTGTGCTGGATGCCAAGTGCTTTTAATTCCCACTCGGTGATCCTGTGTCTTGTTCAAATCTGGAGGAACTAATTTGTGATTAGAAGGGAATTGAGTTGCCAGGAGTGGCACACCAAGGATTGTACCACAGCTAAAGAGGAAGGCAGCTTTCCAGAGCAACCAGGTGTCAGAGCACTCCAAGCTGAGTTAGGTGCCTCGAACTTCATGTTTGTTGATACAAGCAGGGAAAAACCAGAAGAATAAATTAAAACCATGGATGGCTGGATGTCCAGCAGGAGAGATGCTGATGGCTTCATTGCTGGATTGCTCAGGCAGATGCACCCACCTGGAAGGAACTTCAAGAGGGTAATATTGTTGTGGGACGGTCCAGTCCTGCTCCTCATCCCTGATTAGGAAGAAGGTGAGGTTAAGTGGCTCATTTGAGGTCAGTTTGGAGCCACCCTGTGACACACGGGGACTTCCAACCAGCCTGACTAATTTTAGTGTGAATAATAGCAAATTTGTAATGCATGTGCACAGGCTGAAATGGAAGCAAATTGGAATTGTTTAATTCTGGAGAGATGATTATTGAATTGTAATAATGTACTTGAGCATACATTCAATTAGCCTGTAATTGAGGTTTTGCTCAATTGATAGTCCTGCTCCTAAACCTGCTAAATCCAAGCTAAATCTCTGCTTCCCACATGCTTTCTCTTGATCAGAGGAACATAAAATCACAGGGTGTTTCTTCAGCAAAGATTAAGATTTAAAAGTGTGTCTGTGTATCTTTTTAATTGAAAGATCTGTTTGCTTCCCTGTGCGCAAGAAGTTTTATTGGAGTATTTAGAACAGAAAGCAGTTTACATTTCTCAATATTGAATGAAAAAAATTGGTAGGTATCAAAATAGAGGTTTTACTTTGAAATGCACGTACTCCTACACCCCAAATTGGACAGTAAATACCTGTTTCAGCAAACGAAATGGGGAATGAAATTAAACACACTCCACCTTGCTTGTCTGTGGACACCTTTACTAAGAGCAATGTATTATTGTAAAGTAATTACTGGCAATCTTATACAAAAGAACATAACTGTATTAGTTCCAAATTATTCCAGTGTGTTTAGTGGCAGGAGATACATTTGTAATCCTGTGAAAATGCTGTCCTGTGGGCAGCTATTTGCTGTGCTAATGCTTCTCTGTCTTCTGGCTCGGATAAATGACAATACATTTATTCTTCCCTTTGCACTCTCCAGTCATAACAGGCAGGCCAGGGAAACCTATCATCTCCATCTGCACCCCTTGCCACCCTTTGGTGCTCCAGTGGAAATAGCTCTTCTCTAGTTCTTCTCTCTCACCGTTGCACATGCAGTAATTTAATACAATTTTGTACAGGGCAGTTTAAAAAAAAAACCCAGAGATTCTCTGGCTTGCTGCACTGCTCACACCTGAATGGAACATTTCTTGCCTGTAATTTTCTTTTAAGTAGAAGCTGCGTGGCAGTTACTGGTGTTCTGAGCAAAATGTAGGCTTTGCTTGTGTAAAGATTGTTTAAAATGCTGTGGAAATTGGCTCGAATTTTATCATTTAAGGTCTGTATTAATGCTGGTGTCCTTCCAGGACACTGGTCACATTAGGTAAGGCTGTGGATAACATTTTAAACTCTGTGGGGGTGTATGGAGGACTGTTTGCAGTTGCTTTTTTTCCCCTGATCTCTTTCAGGTACTCTGGATGCCCAAATTAATCGCTCACTATATGATGGGAATCCGTGCAGAGGGAATATTACAGAACCTATAACCTATTTTTCATGAGCCAGTTTTTCTGAGATTTTCACTCTCTGGAAGCCTCTCAAAATTACTTTGCAGCTACCTGTTGCTACCTTAAAATTCTTTTAAGGCTCCTGGCATTTTCTTAGCGTCTGTTTTGCTACTACAGGGGTAGGAGCAGCCTGTTGAGCTTCGGCACAGACCTCTGAGGGGATGTTCTAGCTCTCTTCAGTTTTGTCTTAGTTGATTTTCAAAGCGCTTGGTTGAAAAAATAACCTGTCTCTCACCTGAGTGGCTTTCTGTTATCACTGTGATATTTGGGACAGCTCGCTTTTATCAGGCTTTTATCAGTCAGATGAGGAGCTGATGCCTTGAGTGACACCAGAGGGAGAGGTGGGTTCCTTGTCACAGTTGTTTACCATTCTCTCTCTCTAGGTCTTTTCTGGTGTGATGTTTGTCACTGTAATTCCACCATCTGTTTATTAACTCACCAGGTACACCCTGAAATCTGCTCCAGTGATCTGAGTCTCTTCCTAAAAGCACTGGAATTTACCAAAAAAAAAAAACCCCAAACCACAAAACAAAGGAAAACAACGTAGACACAAGCACCAAACAATAAACTGGATCAAAAAAACCCTGTCAGGTTATTGGAGATGAGATACTCGGGTGTGAAAAACATGATAAATAATTAGCTATTTAAATAAATCCATATAGGGAAGCTTCTCCAGTATGAAATACACTGTGAAAATTTCAGATTTACAATTCTAAGACAGACTCACCAAGGAAAAGCTCTACAGGTATTTAGTCTGTCTCAGTATTTATAACTTGAGCTGACTCCAGAATGGTTTCAGTTAATTATTCAACAGCAGAAAGTTCTACTAGGAGAAGGAACTTTCCGGAGCTTAAAAGTCATAAGAAATGAGAACATCTCTGTTCTTCAGCTGAGCCTGATCTGGGGCTGGGGCTGGTTCTCAAAATGTCACATCAGGCCCTCCACTGATTCCCTTGCAAACAAGAAGTTCAGTGTGGGTATGAATGTATGTGATTCATACGTGTGTAACATACTGTGGAATGTGCTCCTGGCATGGAAAGGTAATTGTCTTCCATGTAATTATACAGGAGACTCACCAGCTCCAGAGTTTTTCACTTCTGATAGAGCCGTGATGAGATGTGATGAATATGTAAAAGACCCTTTAAAGCTTTTTTGTATTGGTTTGTTTGTTTTTCTAAAAAAAACCATTTTCATGCCTGATACACAGGTAGTTCCATACCCTGAGATATTCATGCCAAGTGTGCCCATTAAAACTGACATAACATCCTTGCCATCATGGGGAAATACAGCCTCTGTTGGAGATGCTCAAGTCCCCACATCTCACCCAGGGGATGGGGGTGTTGATATGAGAAGCAGATTCTATATTTCAGCTGTCCTCTTTTGCCATCAGGGTGGCTGGAAGGCCACCTCCCTCTGTCCCTTAGAACCCTCTGGGAGACAGGCTCAGCTGTGGTACATGTCTGGTTCAGATTTTACTGTTAAAAATGTATCTTTTCCCCTGTGCATTGATAAGTAGCTGGAAGGTGTGAAAACTCCTGTCTGGATTTATCAGGTTCATCCAGATCACAGAAGTTTCTGTGCTTGTTTGAATTCATCTGCCTGATTTCTGCGTGTTAATCAAGGCCCTCAAAGTTTTCACCTTGTGAGCAGGAGTCAGTCCCTGGCTGGTGCTGCCAGCAGTGTCAGGACACTGATAATGAGGGTTCCCTCAGCTGCCTGCCCTCTCTTTCTCTGTTTTTTCCCAGTTTACAGAGTACAGTCAGCGTGCAGAAGGTCCACATGCTGTGCTGTGAGGAGCTGAGCTCAGATTTGACAAGACACGTGATGCTGCTGCTCCTTTGAGCACTACAGCAGCACGGAGTGGGAGGGGTGCACCCAGACTGTTTGTGGGGGTTATGCTGCCTATGAAATATCTGAATGAGGGAGAGTGGCTCTGTCATTAATAGAGTGACTGAAAAAGCCACTTCTTCCTTTATTTCTTTGCAGTCACAGTGGTGTAGGGAAGGTAACACTCCCGGCCTTGGTGCTGGCTGGTAATTGCCTGAACTTGGCACTGCTCTGTTTAACTCTCCAGTGCAGCTCAGCAGCAGCTGCTTTAACTCAGTTTTAATCATTGGGTGAGTGTGTGATAAGAAAAGGGGAGGCAAAGAGATTACAAACACTCACCAAGAACTGTAACTTCAATTTCTCTTCTTTCCATCCAAATTAATATCTGTGAAGCCAGTGAAGGAGATAAAAGACAAAGCTGTTGTATTGTAGATTTTTAGTAGTATGAAACATGAGTCCTCCCAAAAGCAATTATTTCTCTCTCCTTATGTTTAACTTCCAAAACAGAGCTGGGAAGTGAAGCCATTTCCTTGAGAAGTGATTAATGTGCAGTTTATATAAAGGATCCAGTTCTCAGCATTGCATCCAGTGCCACACAGACTTGTAGTAATGGTCCAGAATATGCTTTCCTTGTTTCTCTTGTTTGTATTAATCAACAGGGTATAAATAAATATATTCGGGAAGATCACAAAGCTACAAAGGGTATAAGACAAGTTCATAAACGAATGGTGTGTTCTCAATTCAATCTATATTTTTCCCAACTTCTTTTGTTTCTCTCCTCAGTAACCTTTTTGTTCCTGTGTAAGATGAGCAGGGTGTACTGGTTCAAACTTGACCGTGTTCCTAACAACCTGGGAAATGATAATGGCTTTCCTGTCACACCACTGAGTGTCTTGACTGAATACATGATGTACATGCAAACTTTTTAGTTTCTAGTTAGATTTTTTGAGGAGGTTTAAGGCAACTGCACAGAAATTAACTCAGGGCTGTTGATGCTCAGAAAAGAACATAAAATGCCAAGAACACATCCCCGTGCCTTTGCTACCTGGAAGTGTCCCTGCAGTGGATGACCAGCAGATATGTGCCATTATCAAACGAGCTGGCAGCTTTTCTTTCCTCTTGGTTCCTTTTTAACATAAAAATTTTCATGCAAGTTAATTGTTAACGATGCTCAGGTGACATTACAATTCAAAATTTCCCTTTTTTTTTTTTTTTGCTTATGACTGATCTTAAAGGCTTAGCACAAAAGATGAGTCACATTCATTGTTAACTCCCTTCTGCTCATCTTTCCTCTGCCTGCTTAATTGTAGGGAAGTTATTAATGGGCTTCTCCTGAAAAATAGGATCTAAAGCTGTTCTTAATTTATCCATCCTGTGGTTACAATGCCATTAACTGCTTTTCATTCAAGAAAAGTCCCTTGAAGCATCATCTGTCACCATTCATGGATGTTGGTAAAGATTCTGGTATGGTTCAGGCAGAGTTGGACACTTATGGGATATAGTTGTTGAGCATGAGCTGTTACCTCAGCAGGACAGGGATAGCCCTTTCACATCAAAATGTTATTTCTTTTGCAGCAGAAAAAAACCTCCACACTAAAAAAGTAATGTTTTACTTGATGAGAAATGCAAGCTAAGATGCACCAGATTTCTTTGTAAGAAGGGATGACTGTTAGTATGAGAATCTTTAATGATAAACCTGCCAAACAAAGGGTGTATTTGCAATACAGTGAGACCTGGAGATCCCATCTGTGTGGGGAAACCGATTAATTTCCAAAGAAAGGAGAAAACTGTTTCTGTAGATGCAAATACCTAAAGCCAATATGGTTACTGGAACTATTAAGAATTTTGCAGCACCAGACACTACAGAAGCTCAGATACTGATCTCTTTCAGACAGGCAGTAGCTCCCTGCAGCCAACAGCTTTCTGCAAAAGTCTTGCATTTGTTGTAGGACACTGAACTAAGAAGTTGAACATCACCTGTGGAAGGGAAAAATTCTTCCCTGAGCCAGGTGCTGATGAATTCTCCAGCTGTCTTTGCCTTGATTTGAGCTTTCATTTCTTGCTGGCAGCTTCCTGTGAGCCTGCACGTTGCATGGCTCGGTTTCTCAGGACGTGTGAAACGTGTGCCCAGAGTTTATTTTTATTGTTTTTAAACAAACTGCAAGGCAAGGCATAAAACAGTTAAAATTATTTGTTGCTTCCTTACCTTGCCCTGATTTATTGAACTTAGCTTTCTTTTCCTTTGTACATCTTGAAGCACCTTGGATTGTGGTGAGGTCTAACCCTTCCTTAAGCAATCTCTTCTTGTAGGTGCTCAGCCATCAGAGATTCCAGGTCTGGGTGCCAAACACACTCTCCTCCCTCCTTTTAACACACCACTACAGACACTGCAAGGTTAAACTCCTCTGCTGGTTTAGATGTTGGCATTTACAAGCTGAGCCTCTAATCCTAAAGTAAAAAAGGGTGAAAGTTCATGAGGAAAAAAATGATGGAGTTCTGTAAACACCTGACTGATGAAACTAAGGATACTGGCATTAAGGCAGCTCCAGAATATTCTTAGCTTCCAATCTGGGGGATGGCAAAAGGCTTTTGAAGTCTGTGAGTGGTGCTGAGTGGAGACCATTGCGAGAGTTCGTGTCAGGAATTCAGGTGAATGGGATTTTTCAAGTTTGCATAGCATTTAGCTCTGGATGCTGGAGCTGAGCTGATTTGCTTTCCGAGCCAGTGTGACTGAACTCCAGGGGGCAGCTGATCTTGATTATGTTTGCATTTGTCCTCCCTGAATGAAGAGATTAAAGAGCCTGTTGCAGTGTTAAGGAAAGAATGATCACTTTGGAGTGAGTTCACCATTCCACAGTGAGATTGTGAGACAAGAAAACAGCCAGAATTGCAGTTTGGAGTGGAGATGTTGCAGCCCTCCTTTTCCATCTCTACCCAATTGAAGAATGCTTCATTTTTTGAAGCAAATAATTTCCCAGCATCCATTCTAGCTGCAAGTTGATGAAATACTCTTCTCATAGAATCACCCCCTCCCACCTGTTGCGCTGCTTTCCAGCTTTGCTCTGATGTGCTGCTGATTTTCTGCTGTGGCAAATACCTCCTGTGGTGCTGGGAGACTGCTTCAGGTCACATCCTCCCCATCACCCCTTTTTGTCCAACTGTGACTTTTAAAGATGCTTTAGATCTAAGACCAGAAATGTGCTGAGCAACAGGGTGATGGTTGCAGCAAGCCCTGCAACTATTTTATTAATTGGCCTTGGAATTAGAGAAAAAAACCCCATAATATGATGTTTCCTAGCTCCCAGAAGTCCATGCTGCCTGCTGAACAGCTACAGTAGAACACCTTCAAGGTGAACAGGAATGGTTTTAAATGAAAAGAGCAGAGATTTAGATTAGGTATGTCGGATGATATTCTTTACTCAGAGGGTGCTGAGGCCCTGGCACAGGGTGCCCAGAGAAGCTGTGGCTGCCCCTGGATCCCTGGCAGTGTCCAAGGCCAGGTTGGATGGGGCACCCTGGGACAGTGGAAGGTGTCCCTGCCCAGGTCAGGGGTGGGACTGAATGAGCTTCAAAATCCCTTCCAACCCAACCCATTCCATGATTCTGTGACTCTGCTCTGGTGCCAAGATATACAAAACCCCTGTCTAAAGAAATTATTCCAGTCTCTTTCTCATTTTTTTTTCTAACCAGGTTTCTCTCCAGTGCATCTCTTGCCTCTCTCTCTCTTTCTCAGCAGGAAACTTTCCATCAGTGCTTGTTTGCATGTGAGGAAGATGCAAATAGCTGCAAGACTTGGGCTCTCTCTGTTTGGATCCCATAAATCAGACTTTGCATATGCTTTTCTGTCCTATTTATTACCCTGCAGCTACTACTGGCTTACATGACAGCCAACAACTTACAGACTGTTTGTTCCCTCAGCAGGGTACAGACACAAATTAAAATGGAAGAGGGTTGGATTACTTGCTTGTATAATTTTCTTTCCTTCCTATTACAGCAAATCCTTCTTTTGCTGCTGCTGCTCTTCATGACTTTTTGACTGACCCTTGTGAACACTGCTGACCATATCATGCTGCCTTTTTATCAGCAACATGGCATTATTGAGTCTTCTGGCCCAGATTGCTCATCAAATAGTGATTTATCAGTATTTCCCATGATGTTGAGGTTGAAACTCTAAATATAAACACCTTTGTGCTTGCTCTTATATTGTTTTCTCCCTGCTCCCTTTTACTTAACCTTACTTGTGCTCTACTTGAGGAGCCTTGCAGATAATTTGTTTTTCACTTAGGCCAAGAACGTGGTACTTCAAGGATGACCCAGGATTTTGGTACATTGATTTTTTTTGCCTTTGGGTGTGGCCATTCAGAGCATGCAGCAATCGCTCAGCTTGTGGGAAGTTTTATGATCATTGTTGTAGTCACAAACCCAACTGCTCTTGAGAACTGAAATCCTGTCATAAACAAGCATTTTACATAAAATTATATGTATATATAACCACCAGGATTCCTTAAGACCATTTCATTAATTTCTCTTACAGGATTTAAAATGGAGTAATTAGGAAAAATACATTTTTTGTCTCCAAGATAGAACTTTTTCACCACATGTGTGGTCCTCTCAAAGCCTGCCCAATGGGATGTAAATCAGCATTAGCTGACACTGCATTTAGTCAAGGAGACTAAGGAAAATCATTCTGGTATTGAATTATCCTCAAATTCACCATAATGTCTTTATATCTCATCTTCATGGAATCACAGCACTGTTATAGTCTTTAGAGTGGGATTATTGGCATTCCCTGAGCAAAAAGGGAATTTTAATAGTCTTCATTAAAGCTGTGATAGTTTCAATAGGGACTAGACTATTCTCCCTTCCAGGATTTACTTTCAACAGAGAGGATGAGAATTTTCTGTATGGCTCAGCCCCAGGTGGAGCAGCTCTACACTCATAAGGAAGTTTTATTGTTTTTCATATATCTCATCTCATTTACAGCTGTCATGACAGGAAGAAAAAAAATGTTTAATATCATTCAACTTTTTGTAAAATGCAGGCCACAGAATTTACAATTCATTCTCACATCGTGAGCAATACTGTATAAATAAAGCAGAAGAGTCTTCCGAAAAGATTGTGATTGAAAGGTTTTAAATTATAGAAAATCTCACCAGCCTTAGATAAGCTCTTTAAATACTTAATTATCTTCCCTGTGTAGTGTCTCTACCTTATTTGAGTCGGATGTTTCCAGCTTTTGCATCTAACAGATCTTAAGCCTTTCTTCTAAATAGAATCAATCTTGAAGTATTGAATGTGAACTCGTATTGACCATGATCTTGGCTTTGTTGAGTTAAATTATGTGTCTTGAGGATCTTTGCAAGGTCCCTTGTTCTGCTGAAGAACTGCTGTCAGTTCTGGGGAAAACATATCAAACTGGACTTTCAGGTAGATTTGTGAAATATTTTTGTTTGTTTCCACCATGAATACTTTTCCTTACCAGGCTTGTTCTCTTTCTTGCTATGAAATGGGGAAATTCTAAGCACATGGATTTTTATTAATATTTTTGCCCATTTCTAACACAAACCTCTTCAGCAGAGACAAGGAAAGGCACTATAAACACATCCTACATGGTTAAGGAAAAGCTCTTGTTCCACAAGCAGTGTTCCATGAGACAGGAGATGGTCACTGCCATGGTGACTCCTTCATCAAAGAGTGACAAATAGTACATGGATTAATGAGAAAGTGTCCTGGAGACCTCAAAAATGACTAATGGAGACTTGATGGAAGTCAATGGTTTTCAGTTCAGATGTGGTAAAATTTAACAGTATTTTTTTAATCAAACAGCCTCTTGGTGTCAGTCCCAGAAAGAAGTGCCTTGAGCCCACCCCAGAAGGGATCTCTGTGCCACAGAAAAGCTTTCACAGCTGGGACGTGCAGAATTTTTGTGTGTGCTCCTGCACCACATTTCTAACCCTGCCCGCACACCACGAAGGCTGAACTTGTCCTACAGCATCAAAATGTGTTCCCTGGCATGTTAAATTTTGGGGTTTTTGAGGGAATATGGGGACTCCTGCACACCTACTGTGCCAAGCCTTTGGATCTGTCACATGAGTGCCTTGGGAATCCTGTGCTGTTTCATCAACACTGAACTGTCCAGCAAAAATGTGAGCAAAAGGATGAAGGAAGTGATGTTGTGTGTGACCTGGTTGTTCTGATAGCTGTGAGCTCCACCCCTGTCACCTTCCTTCTCAGCTCCACAGCAAGTGCTGTGGAGTTCAGGAATTCATCCAGGAGGTAAATTGCCCAGATTTGTAGTGGGATCGTAGCAAAAGTTTTTTTCAGAATTCCTTCTGTTTCTCGCTGTACTTTTGTGCTTTAACTCTGACAGGAATAAAGCACAGAAAGTATTTTGAGAACGGGCAGCCAGACTGTCACCAGCAATGAGCTGAGCTGGTAGTTTGGCCATTGTACATGTTCTTCTGGAGTAAATGAGCCTCAGATTTTGTTTGGTGCTGTCTCTCCCACCCTTTTCCCTTTTTCTCTCAGGAATACTGAATGGTGGTTTCAATCCTCCCTGATTTCTTGCAGGCTCTGGAATGCTTTTTGTGAAATAGCAGCACCTACCACCCATCATTGCAGCTCTCAGGGTGAGCAGCACACTGTGCAGCATATTGGAATTTCTAGCATTTATTCCTGCCTCAAAATGCATTTTGTGAAGAAAGAAAGAATTGATCTTTTGGTGTAATACTGTGGAGCCTCTCAGAGGGAACAGCCTAAATCAAGAAGTATGTTTCAAGGCTGGGTTTTAAACTGGAAATAAACAGAAATACAGCCCAGGAGAGGGAAGGCTGGAAGGAGTGTTGTGGTCTGCAGGGTATTGTGAAACTCTCTGTATCATAAAAACCTGAAATAAAAGGAGAGGTATTGAGTGGTAAAGAAAGATTCGCCTGGTTTTCATGGGACTTAACTCGTTATCAGGCACTTGTGGTGTGTCTGCCTGTTATATGTGTGACATTACATTTCTAGGGCTGGTGGTACTACTGTTGTTGGACTTTCTATGGGAGGTGTGAGAGATTTTTGGAACAAATCCTGGAGTTTGGTTCATTCCTGGTTTTTTAAGTGGGCAGGGAGAGGGAGGGCTTCCAGCCAGAGTGATCCCTTCTGGTTAATATCTGGAGTGTTGGGTTTTGGTTTGGTTGGGTTGGGTTTTTTTTCATCCAGTATTTACTGGTGCTTGGCAAAGGCTCTGTTTTTATCATTTAAGTTTTATTTTTGCTGCTTGGATCTCAATAGGTTGCCAGACTTAGCTGTGGGGTTTTTGTTGTTTTTTTTTTTTCTGTCAAGTTTGCTGTGATCATTTCAGATAAGTGAACCTGCAACCTGACCTGAAATGTGAGGGGTTTTTGTGTGGCTCACAGTGCTTGAGACAGAGCATCCCTGGTTGTTCCAGCTACAAGAGAATCACATGGAGTGAAACTGGGGGGAAGAGCTGAACAGATGTATTTACTTGGAAAATACAACTTAGTGCTCACTATCCCAGCTGGCATATGAACAGACATATGTAAACCACGGAGTGCCTGTGACCTCTGAGCACATGCAAAACACTCCAGAATATTTTTACAAGATGTGCTCATATGATTTGCTTCACTTTCTAAAGTCTGAGCAACCTCAGAGCCATCTTTACTCAGTGGCAGCTGAACTTTAGGAACTTGCATTTTACTCCTGGGATTTTTGAGGTGGGGGATGTTGTAGAGGTTTAGCAGAGGGTTGCAACTCTGCTTCTAAAGCAGTTATAACTGGCACAGATGGATCAGATTTATCTGAAGTGTCAGCAGGAGAAAATAAATGATATCAATGTATATCAGCAATGGGCTTGCTACTTACCTGAGCGTGGCTTCCACAGTGATGCTGCCAGGAGCTACAGGCAAATAAACTTTCTAACACAAAGCATGACCTGAATATCACGTGAGAGCTCGAAGAAACAGCCTTCTGAGGTTCCTGCTGTGCAGCTGGGGAGGTGTTCTAGTGGAAGGTTTTTCAGGTGGCTGTGTACAG
Organism: Edolisoma coerulescens; assembly: GCA_013397115.1. NCBI lineage: Eukaryota > Metazoa > Chordata > Aves > Passeriformes > Campephagidae > Edolisoma > Edolisoma coerulescens. The sequence continues at coordinate 1,295,105 of VWZW01004140.1, forward strand.
TGAATTAGCAGCCTCCAGTATTGGCTGCACTCGGTGGTACATACTGCACTGCCTGCTTGAAAAGCTATGAAAAAGGGAGGGTTCTGTCTTGGGTAAAACCATGGCAGGTATTTGTGTCAGCGCTGAGATTTTTATAGGCACCTGTTCCTTGCCTTTCTCATTAGCTGCTCTCCAGGGCAGCAATTGGAGTGACAGCTATAACGTTATCCACTCACAGACACCTCTGCCCACATCAAAATGTTTTGCTGCAGGTGAGGTGATAATTTTCCTTGCATCAATCAAAATTTTGTCAGTAAGATCACACAAATGGCCCTCTGGTTCCTGCAGCATATACTTATCCTGTTTTCAATCTGAACAGGAGAAAATACAGTAGGTAATTCTGGTAGAAGGGAATGGAGGAAATGACTAATAATGGGCCAGTAAGCCACTTGCATTGATAGGGTTATTCCACAGCAGTAGAGGTTTATTAGCAATTCCAGCAGCGTGAGTCCTTGTATGGGGACTGTGCTATTGGTACATGTGGCTCTATAATGTGTTTTTGTGGAAGGCAGAAGAGGAAAGGCAGTGTATTTCAAAATGTAATGTTAATATTGTATTTAAAATATGTATATTTTTAAATTTGCTTCTCCATTAGGTTACAGTCTCTAACACGTGCTTTCTCTTACCATTTCTGTCTATTGACCAAACCAATGTTCCAGGCAGTTGTATCACAAACCAAGAGGAAAGAAGTTCAGCTTATTGTTGGATTTGTGAGGTACTGTGTTTATATCCTTGGGGAGACATGAGTCAACTTTTATGATCAAACTGTGAAGAGCTTTGTGACAAAATGTGTGTAAGTAACACACACCAAAACAAACCCCAGAGCTGCATTAGAACAAAGCACAGAAGCATCAGCGAGGCACAACTTTGATTGCACCCCTGTGTTCTTCGTGCCCCATTGACCCCTGCAGACACCACCAGGTTTTGCTTATCTTAGAAGTTCATTTCAGGGGAAAAAGCCATCTCTACCTGCCAGACCTGGCTCGTGTGGGGGGATTGGCCCTTGGAGCTTTGTGCTGGTAAAGGAACAGCACACTGAGCTCTTCCCTTCTGTCTTCTCCCAGGTCTTACCTCGTGGTTATTCAAACAGATTTAGAGATAGAACCACAGAATCATTGTGGTTGGAAAAGCCCTCCAGGGTCATCAAGCCCAAGCTGTGCCTGATCCCCACCGTGACACCCAGCCCAGAGCACTGAGTGCCACGTCCAGGCATTCCTTGAACATCTCCAGGGAGGATCTTTAAGGCTCCTGAAAGGAAAAAGTCCTTTTACGTGCACAGCAGAGAATCAAACTGGGTATTTGCTGAACTTTTGTAAATAGATGGAGACAGGAGACAAACTAACAGGCAGCAATTATGGTGGTGATTGCAATTCTCCAAATAAACAGAAATTTGCCTGTTAGTTGACAATATGAGACATTCACCTGCCAGGGCTGAGTTCCCAGAGCTGGGCAGAGCAGACCTTCCTTGGAGGACTCTAGATACTTGATTTTCTTTGTCTGAAACTGTGACTGAGGACTTGCTCTCTGAGGCCACTAAAGTGAATGCTCAAAACAGCTGCACTTGACATCACTTGAAGTGATTATTTCTGATTATTTCTCAAGTGGCTATAGCTCTGTACCAGGGTAAACTTTAAATAATAGTGTATTTAGGGCAGTGGCTGTAGTTATCCAGGAGCAGAAGCACAGGTAGAGATCCTGCCATGCTCTGTGTCATGTGTGAGAGCAAACATTTACTCTGAGCCTGTATTTGGTAACTTTTGTGAAGAACTGAACCAGGGGATTTAATGTGATATTTAACTGAGTGACCATGATTGAGGCCCTGAGGCCAATGGCATAAAATGTGACAGCGTGTTAGGATCACTTACCTGAAATTATACCTCAAACAGTTTACATGTTAAATGAGTTGTGTGATACCTTGGTAGGGTCTGCAGCCTGTTTTCCATTGCAGATGTTGGTATGTTCCTGTTTGGAACCATCCCTTGGAGAGAAAAAAAGAAAATATTTCAGCAAAACCCTGCTGGATTCCATTTTCAGGAAAATTAACAAATGCAAACTTCTTTACAGGAATAAAATCATGAAGGATGCAGAGTGGTAAATCTTACCCGAAATCAATATTTGGGAAGAAGAGGAACACAAAATTGTGTGCACAGGAGTGCTGGTCAGGTGTCTGCACATTGCTCTGTGATGCCAGCAGTTAATCCAGTGCAGCAGGGACACATGGGGGTGGTTTGTTTGAGTATGTGGCTCAGGAACGCCCCTAGCCCTTGTGATGACAGGAAAATTCACTTTTTCATTTAGTTTTCTGTGGCTCATTTGCACTGAGGGTTGTTTTGGGATGAGACCTTGATCAATGTCAGAAGACTTGGTTGGATTTCTCAAATCTAGGTGACAGTGGTCAGCTTCTACCATCTGCAGGAGTGGTGGCCATTCCCATTTCTGTGCAGGGCTGTCTCTGCACGTAAATCTGCCCTTCCTTGCATTCACCAAACCAGAGCTTCCCACCCTACTTACCTTCCCATCCTGTCTCTCCTTGGTTTCCCAGCTCTTCCTGCTTCGCTGTGCTTTGATGCTCTTCCTCTCTCCTGACCAGGAAATAGGTTTCTAATTCAGGGATAAAAGGATGAGACTTGGAGCTGAGAGTCCTTGATGTCCTTAGGGAGGAATTACTCTGTCTGGAGCTTTGTGCAGTCACATGATTGACTGGATGAGGGAAGAATAAGTTCCTCTCCCCTGCCACAACTTGTGCAAAAATAACCCATTATATCTTTACGTGAATCCCAGAGTTTCTGTGGAGTAGGTGACCCAAAAGGAGACATTTTTAGATGAATATTGCTGCTTGTTGAAGTCCCTGCATCATCAAGCCACGGGCTAAAGCTACTGGGCTGAAAAGGAGGTTTGAATTCGGTTTTTCCAAGTGAAGGACAGGCAGACCATTAGCACAGGGCCTGGGATATCTGAAGGTCACATCAGTTATAACCAGTTAGTGTTTTACTTACCAGTTGAAAAAAGCGATTTCAAATGTAATTAGTCAACAAAAGCCTTTTGTGTTCTTTAAAGACCACCTCAGGGAGTGCTGATTTTGGACAGGTTAAAGGCAGTCCATATTTAATATGATCATTTGGAACATTGCAACAAAAGTTTATTTTAGTGCAAGACACTTTGCTATTCAGTGGTTAAAAAGAAACTTCTTGAAAACAGCTTTTTCTTTGTGGATTTGTGGTGGAAAAGAACCTACAGTAAACACCACTGCCATCTGTTTCAAAGAAGAAATGTTGGGCTATGAATGTCCTTGCAAAAGCTGAAAAGCTTTTTAGTAGCTAAAAGTGCATAATTTTAGAATTTTTGTTTGATTTTTCATTGATTTGATTGCATTGAACCAGATGGGTTGTTTTTTTTTTTCATGAAGAGCCTTCACCAAATCCATGTGTTTGATGCTTTGAGAAAATACATGGCTAGCAAATTCGGAGCTGATGATGAAGAGATTTGAAGATGCAGTGTCTCACACATTTCTGAGCGCTTAAGTATGGGAAGAATGCAAACCTGCTCTGCCACCTCTGGTGAATGGGCTTGTTTGTCCAAACAGATTTTCTATGTATAATGCACATTTTTGTATCTGTCCACTCCCTTCCCTGTGTATTCACTAGGAAAGTAAAGGAACTTTGATTCCAAAAAGTCTTTTTTCCCCCAGGGAATGGGCACGGCCCCGAGGCTGCCAGAGCTCCAGGAGCGTTTGGGCAGCGCTGCCAGGGATGCCCAGGGTGGGGTTGTTGGGGTGTCTGGGCAGGGCCTGGGGCTGGACTGGATGATCCCTGTGGGTCCCTTCCAGCTCAGGATATTCCATGATTCTGAGAGAGTATTCCTCACCAAGATTTGCTACGTGAACGGAGCAAAAGCTGTGTATAGACTAGAACAAGTACAACTTCTTCATGGGTTGGAAACTGCAGATATCACCATGCATGCTTTTACATATCTGGAAACAGTGTGTTCCTCTAAAAGCTTGCTAATTTTATTTTAAAAAGGGAACATAAATATCTGACTCATTCTCCCATACGTCTGCTGTTCCTTCTATAGAAAATGCCTTTGCTAACAATACTCACATGTCGCTTGTCTTTTTAATAACTAAATAAGGATTTCTCAATAACAACCATAAAAAAAATTAGTACAGATCATAAACATCTATTGTGTTAGTCCTGATAAAATATGCTCTAATTCCCCTCTCTGATTCAACCCTGTCTTTTATTGATAACTGTCTGCTGAGGAGGCTCTGCTCACAGATCTGCCTGACCTCTCTAATCTTCCCTCCCAGACTGACATGTCACACTCCTCTGGGGAAGGATTTGAGTTCTTACTCTGTGTGGTGGATTAAAGAAGCATCCCTGGATTTCTGAGTACCTTCCAGGAATTTCCTCTGAGTGAACCTTAAGTATTCTGTCCCTCAAGAACTGCAGTTCCTGTCAGGTGCTGCAGCTGCTAGATTTGGACTCGAATTTTCTCAGTTGGAGCCTGCCGGTAGCAGGGTTCAGCACTCCATTTATACCCATGGTGCACCTCCAGGCATTGTTCCTCTGAGCAGCACCCGTGGGCTCTCCCAGAGCCTTGGACCAGCTGTGTCCTGCACTGTTCCCTCTGCTGTTCCTCTGATTTGGCTCCCTGATCCCATTCCTTTATTTGTTTCTTGTCACCAGTTGTCTCCTGATGTCTGCTCCTGTTTTTCTTGAACCTCCTCCCTCCTGTTAATGTGGAGAACTCATTTGTGGGTGATCCTGAGTTCCCAGTGGTCTTACTGGGAATTTAATATTAATTTATACTTGGAGTCTGGTGAGATTGTAAATATATACAGAAAACCACCTTTTATTTTTAAGAGCTATATGTGCCATTATTTAACATGTATGAAATAATGAAATTTTGGGTACTGTCTTGCTGTTGCATTAATTTTATCTCAGCATTGTTTTCTGTGTTAATAAGGACTGCACCTGGACATGGAATAGTTTTCCTGTCTTATCCCAGTGGCAGCACAATTAGTGCATCTCTGCTGGCTGCTGACTTGGAACCACACAGGGTTGTATTCACAAGCCATCAGTGTTGCTCTCTAATCTATCCAGTTCACAGGCAAATAAAACATGCCATCTTTCAGGATTGAATTACAGAATGGAAATGAAAGAAAAAAGATTAGTAAAGAAAGTAATGCCTAAAGAGTAGCCTTATTCTTCAGGGAGAAAATAAAATACCTGCTGACAGCTCTTACCTTAATGATGTTCTTGCTTCTGTCAAAACATCAGACGCCCCATCATTTTCACTGGCATTTGCAAGACTCTTTTAAGAGATGCAGAGGAAAGCAGAGTGTTTTGATGGGTGCTTTCATGGAATCCCTTTCCATAGCCTCTGTTTTCTGTGAAAAGAAACTTTTTTTTTTCTTTCTGTCTGTCCCCTCTCAGGTTGATTTGAGACGGATTTGGGAGCAAGAGGAAGTAAAGGGTAGATAAGGTGTAAAATCTACCCAGGGCACAACTTCCTCTCCTGTATTGTAATTGATAGTGGGGATTGCTGCTGCACAATATCATCGCAATGGGTGCAAAAAGAGATATTTGTAACATGGGCAAGCTGGCAGTGGGAACTGGGATAGTCTGCTAAAACCAACCACTCGGGTGTGTTTGTATTTACAAGAGACTGCAATTCCTGCTGTGCAGAGGTGGAATGTCTTCAGAGAAGACCTTGGGAGAGGAAACCTCAGCAAAGTTTCTCTCTTCTTCCACAGAAACATGGCCTAAATAGGAGGTGTGGTTATATCTGTCTTTGAGGGTGCCAACTGCTCTGTGCTGGGGCAGGACACCACACTGGGCACTGACCCCGAGAGCTGGGAGTTTATCCTGAGTGCCTGGTGCTGCTGGGAAGGGTGTCAGACTCACACAGGAGTAACCACTTCTTATTTTCTTTAGCAGGCACTCTGGGACACTGATTTTTCTTTTTTGTTCACACCCACTCACATGACAGAGAGAGGATGAAACCACAGAGAAACCAGAACCATGGAGCCTGGGCAGTGAGGAGGAGGGAGGGATTCCCTGTGCAATTCCCCTTTATCCACACAGTCACTGTCAGTCCCTGCAGTGTGACTGACTGGCAGGGAGGAGTGGGAAGGATGAGAGGGAATCCATTGCAGTTGGACAGTGTTTTCTCTCCTGCAAAGCCTGCTCAGCACTAAGCTGCTTCTCCCAGAGTTGAACCAGTTTGTTCTTTACCCCAAGTATTCTGGTATTGATCTCATCTCCTCCCTCACTGTTCTCATGTCAGAGTTCAGGAATCAGAAACTTATAAAATTGATGTGCCATCGAAAGCAGATCTATTCCAGCTGACACAGAGTGGATTCTAATCTGATTTTGATTCATACCCTGGCTTGTGCTGCTTCCCACAGGTAGTATTGCTTTTTTAATTATCTGTCTCTTCTTAGGACCTTGCTGAGTCTATTCTGAAAAATTTTGAACTCTACTACCCCTCGAAGTTAAGATGCTCTCAGTGTTCATGTTTCATGGAAAGACAAAATCTTAATGTAAAAATGATCTGCTTCTCTTTTCTTGGGCAGGATTTCTGTACTGGGGGGTTCTTACAGGGATGTGGTGCACAAACAGTTCATTGCAAGAAGTGTGGTTCTTGAGTCACTTGGAAGTTTTCGCTGAAATTACAGCTTTATGAAAAGTGGTTTTCTCCTTTAATTGTTTTTTACTTTCCTTCTCTGTCTTCTTCCTTGACCAGATGGAGTAAAATTCAAATAGAGGCAACTCTGCATTCATTCTGAGGGGCTTTTAAAGGAAATAACAGATCTCGGGAAATTATATTCTTCCTCATCTCCACTGCTCAGAGCAGGTTTAGATTGCCTAATTACAAACCCTATTTTCTTTTCTTTGAGAAATTTGCCTTCACAGCTTTGTTTTCCCTTTTATACCTCCACAGAGTGGAAGTTGCCCTTCTACTTTCTGGCTTTTTTTGGTGTGTTTTTTAACAAGAAGAGTTAATAGGGCTGATATTTTAGAATGCACACTTAGGAAATGCATTTGGCAGCTCCTCTAAATGTAGGAGATTGTCTAAAAGAAGCTTTTCTAACCCTTTTTCCTTCTCATTGTTAAATGAGCAATTTTCAACAGCTGCCCCTTAGCTGCAAATTCTGCCACATTTTGCAACCCACCTTAAAGGCTGAGGACCTTGATCCCTCAGGCCAGCACCTGTGGAAATATTGATGAAAAACATGTCTTTATGTAAAGAGAAGTTCTGCTCCAACAGAACCACTGGATACTGGAGGAGGATTGTTGCTGTTCTATCAAATCCTGGTATTCTGCCCTTGCTCCCCACAGGTTCCTCTGCTGGTATCTGTTATCTGATTAAAGGAAATAAAACAAGCAGTCCTTTAAGCCACCACATTGTACATAAGGGACACAGGGCTCTGTCAAACAACCAGAAAAGATAACCTGATAAACAAGCTGGCCTGAAAACTGCATATTGCAGGCATAAATCCTGGAGTGTTCCTGTCAGTCCTTAATGCCACAGGTGGAATCACAGAATGCTGTGGGTCGGAAGGGACCTCAAAGGTCATCTTGTTTCAGTCCCCTCCTGTGGAAAAAAAAGGAAGAAGCTGTGTTCTTGTGATGGTTTAGTTCTTTATGCACTTCTGGTTTCTACCAGCTCTTCCTTGGTTGGTGTTTGGAAGTCTGTTGTATGGTGACCACATTTAGCATAATTTCTGCTGGGTAAATGGCTGGGTTTGTGATCAGCAAAGCCTAAGCTCTGAGCATTTGTCCCCAGCTGTGAAGTGACTGGGCAGAGGGCAGCGCAGAATCCTTTGGGAAGAGGGGGCAGAACAATTCCCATGGCCCCAAGAATGAATCCCTCTCTGTTCTGAGAACCTTGTAGGAAAAAGAGAATGGGATCATGTGCTTAATAGAGGTGGGAGGAATCATTTAGCAAATGATCCATTAGTGAAATGGATCCATTTGACTTCAAATTGGACACACTGACATGGATTAATGAGAAACTGTAAAGCCCAGGTAAGGAGGAATGGCAGAATATGGATCCTGCTCGTTGTGCCATTTTAGGCTAAAGCACATCACAGAATTTACCACTGCAAGCAAGTTTTTGTTACCATCCAGTCCTGGTGGTAGGAAAGGAAGGGATTGTAAGTGTATTCTGTATTCAGTTTGCAAATCTTTCCTGTTCTGTGGGTGGCTTGTTATCTGAACCATCAGAAGTGATCCTTGATCACATTTTCCACTGCCATTCCCAACAAATGGAACCATAGCAGTGAATCCCATAATACAGCTAATCTTGGGACAGAGGTAATGAGAAGATATTTTTTCACTATGAACCCTATTGAAGTTCTTCAGTGCATTTTATGTGTCAGATGATCCCTGTGCCATATGGGGTGGGATATGACTGTACTCAGCAGTTGTGCTTGTGCATCCTTCATGGAGAATTCTCCATCTTCTGCAGGGAGGAATTGTGAAGTTTGCTGCGAGATTGGCTCTGTATGGGAGAGCTGTGATCTCTGAGTGCTGGTTTGAGTCATTGCATTTGCCTTCTGTTTTACACTGGGCTGCAGTTAATTCTCCTGAATACGTTGTAGTGACATCCTGAGAAATGTTTTCTAACAAGGAACACAAGAATCCCACAAATGCGAACCACCTTCTCATCATCTGCAGGCACTGAGCATGTTTGTTTGTTTACATGTAAGAACACAATGCCATTAGATCTGTTTCACACCTAATTGTGAGATGCATGTGCTGCTTTTATCCACATAAATTACTCCTCATTGAAAAATCTGCAAACACAATTGAGTTTAACATCCAGGCACTTCCACTGAGCCATGAAGAAATATGTCCCAATGTGACATCAGCTTCAGCAAAATAATTCATTCTCTCTTAATTCCAATGAAGTTGAACTCAGGACAGGCTGCTCAGAGAGAAGTTGGTGCTGCTCTGCCTCAGCTCACCTGCAGGAGTTTGTTGTCCTGAGAAGGGGTGAGGCGTGCCTTGATTTTCATCACTGGGCCTTTCGATGTCTGAATACTACAAGTGCTTTAGAAAACGTTGATTCACAGGCTTAGAATCTAAATCTGTGCTGTGATTTTTGATGATAGGAATTGGATGCAATTCAGTGGCAAATTAATCTAGCTGAGTAATTAATCGTATCAGATGAAGTTTCTAAAATCTCCACTTTCATGTGCCTATGCTCCTTTCATGTGGTTACCTTGGGTCTGTTGAGGGATGCTGCTGATTGAAGAGGCAGATACTGCTGGTGCTAAACATGTGAAGGAGATTGAACTTAATGCATCAAAGAAATGAAGGGGTTTGTAACACCCAATTCAAGTAAAAGCCACTTAAAAGATACTTGAAAAGGGCCATGTGGGTCAAGTTAGCTAATTGTGGAAACCAGCTTGTGGATTCTATTCTGGCCATAAAATAGAGGCACAGCTTGGGATACCTGTGGGATTGTGCCATGGGAGCAGAGTGTGTGCTGCTTTCTTCATGATCTGTTACGCTGCCTGCTGTCTTCACACAATTAAAGCTTAGCAAAAGCCTGTGTGTACCTTTAGTTGGTCAGACGAACTGCACCACAGCCTAGTTTTAATTCTTCAGTGTATTTTGCTTCCTTGTGTTGAATAATGCAAAGACATTTTTTTGTTTGGTGTGTTTTTGTTTTGTTTTGTTTTTATCTTAATGTTTTGGGGTTTTTTTTAGGCAGCTGGGGACCTGCTCTTAGTTGTTGTGAGTTCCTCTTGGCAGGTGTTACAGGTAGATCTTTAAAAATCCAGATCTTTAAAAATCATATCCTTGTTTATGCCTGCAGTGAAAACAGGCTTAAACAGATAAGTGTAAATTAGAGCAGCACCTCTGCTGAACACGTGCACAAATCCTTTATGGAAATATTGGTTTTCTGATGAAGAGAATCTTCAGGACGCTGCAAGCACAAAATTGACAGTCTGTTTGTGGAGCTGCCAGCAACTCCCTACACCTGCTTTGACCCCTCTCTGGCTTCACAAGTGCAGTATTTTCCCCAGTCCTGAGCTGTTTCAGGCTGCTGGTGTGTACACTTCCTCGAACTTTTGAGTTGTGTGTGTCATTGAGAGCTGAGTGTGCCCTGCAGAGCCCTGGAACCAGCTCCAGTAATTCTGTTGTCAGTGGTAAGAACCGAACGAGCAGCTTGGCAGGTGACACTGAGCTTTGACAAGGTGCTCCTGGACCCCTCTTCTCTCCAGGACCCATGGGGTTCTTCCAAACAGAACCTTGAACAGGCCGAAATCTTCTTTCCTGATGCCTGGGGTTGTGATCCTGCTCAAATCCTTGTTCCTGTCTCTCAGGACCATGAGCTGCTGGAGGGTGTCCAGCTCCAGCTCTCAGAGATGCATTGTGCTGGATTTCCCAGCAAAAGAAACGCTTCTGTCTGCAGCAGAAGTGTCAGGAGACGCTGCCTGCTGACCTTCCTGCTGTCCCTGATCACCCTCTGGAATTTTACCTGTCATTTCAATGAATAAGATGGAACAGGGTCCTTTTTTTTTTGTCTGTTCTTAACCTGCTGTGGTAATACCTCATAAATAAGGACCTCAAGCTCATGGTTAAATTTAATAACTGCCTCTAAAGGTCATTTTGGTACTGAAACCCTTTGTTGTGGGACAGAGCTCACTCAAAGCCTCTCTCGTGTTCGTGTTTCCATTTCAAAACCTTGGGCAATGTTCCAGCAGAAGCACCCCTGATTTGGGAGGTGTGATAAATGTTAACAAAGTGATTTCCACAGATCCACAAGGTTATCTGAATGCAAGAACTGGAATCCCGACCTGGTGCCACAGGCAGTTGGGAGCTGTAAGTTAAAATTGCAGGGCTCAGTGTAATGGATTGGCAGTAACGCAGTGCTTGGAATTCATTTGGCATTTACATGCACAGTAAATTCCAAATGAGCTCCTAAGAACCCTATAAAAAGAAAAAAAGGGTGTGTGTGAAGCACTTGTTTCTCCCTGTGACATATAGCCTCTTAGTTCTAGGTTATAACTTGGCTTTGTATCATTGGGAAGTTCTTTTAATTTATACAAAGAGGTGATTTACATTCTTAGATAAAGTCCAGGCATTTCCAATAACATCAGGATAAGTGGACCACTGTTTTCTTTGCAGCTGAAGCCTGGAGATTCTGTGTGAATTCATCTCAGTTTTACTGCCCATGTTTCAGGGCAGCTTGCTTTTATGCAATGAATATTGGTAGGTCTCAAGGAAATATAGTCCTGGATTTTATTACCAATGAAGGGAATGCCTGCCAGTGGCGTGGCAGATCGTGTACAAGCTGGCAGCTGGTGACAGATGTGGATGTAATGGCTCTAAATCACTGTGTGGACTCACTGTATTCCATATTTTACTCAACTTCCAATAAGAGTCACGCAAATAAATTAAAGTGCAGCTGTCAAGACAGCAGCAGAGCTGAAGGCCTACATATAATATAAAGTATTCAAGAGCTGGTGCCTTCTCCTGGAAAAATGTTGAAACGTATTTTGTTAGATGAAAGCAGCAGATTTGTTTCTCTTGTTTGTTTTTCTTGTCTGGCATTTGATAATCAAGAGCACTTGTAATCAAGTTTTGCATCTCAGAGGGGCTCGTTACAGTTTTGGGGCTGGTTCTGTATCTGTTCCATTACTCCCAGTGCACCCTTTCCTGATTATTCCATCACTTAAACTCTGCTGGAAATGAAATCCTGTAATGCTCTGCTTAGTGAGTGGAATACCTGTGCATGAACCAACCGTAGCCGCTCAGAAGGCCCAGACGGGTTTAGCTCAGTTCTTTCCTTTTATGAAATTATTGCACACTTCTTAAAATCAGGGCTCTGTGTAATCTTACCACAAACCATCAGCAGACAACTCGGTTAAAACCCCTATTGTTCTCCCTCTGTGCCCCAGAGAGGCCAGCTCTGGGTGTCACTGGTGTGTGCCTGTGAGCTCCACAGCAATTCCGTTTGTCTCCAGTCACTTTTTATCCAGTTGGCGCTGCTTGTTTTGACTGTGAGCTGCTGGCTCTGCTCTTCCCTGGATTTGGGAGGGATTTGAGCCAGGCTTGGAGACAAAGCTTCACTCTCTTGCCTTGCAACTCCTGTGTTGGCTGAGCAGCTCCTTTCTTCACTCTTTCATCTTGTTTCCTGATACCCCGGGATCTGATCAAATATTTGTGCTGTGGTGGAAGGTTCAGGCAGCCGTGCAGTGGTTTCCTTTCCCTCGCCCCCACATCTTGTTCCTGATCCTTGCAGAGTTTTTGGCAACCCTCAGTTAATGGGCTTAGGACTCTTGGAATTTGTCTGTGCACAGATCCACAGACCTATTGCTGTTTAAACATCTTTCCAAAACATTAAGTATTTCCGCCTAGCATACAGTGCTCTTCCCTCCAGTCTGGCTGTAGCCACCTGTTCAATGAACTAAACTCATCAAGTCATTTTTAATCATGTTCATTGGGCTGTAGAGCTGTGCCAGGGTCCTACTTAGCAACAAATGGGTTCAGAGCAGGCACAGAGCAGATTCTGTTAGAAAATAGTTCCCTGTGGTGCTGGTTCTTATCAGCTTGCCTGTGAAGGATAAGGAATCATCAACATTTCAGATTACTGAGGAACAAAAGAGCAGAAACTTGGCTTATTTGCATCACAGTGGTAACTCCCTTTATTTTGGACTTGTACCAGTATAAACTAGAGAGGAATTGGGCACAGAGCCAAATAATCATTGTATTTCTTAAATAATTAAGTGAATCTTCAAGGAGCTAAGCTGGTGAATGGCTACCAAGCTATTCATTAAAGCCAAGCACTGCACCACAACCTGTATCAGCCTGTTTGTAGCTCCAGAGATGTTCTACTGTTCCTAAGGACACATTGGAAAGAGGAACTCTGAGTCTAGCATGAAGAATTTGGCTTAAAGCAAAAATAACTTGTTTTAAATAGCCTTACCAAGCAGTAGGCCTCTTTGGTGCAAGTATTTTGGGTAAGAATTGACCTACAGTATTGTTCCTCTGAAGATGGTGGTTATGTCTGGCAATTCACTTCTAGAATTTTGTATTTGAGACCCATGCAGGGAATGTAAATTTACACATTGGAGCAACACATGGTTTTCTGTGGCATTGAACAAAGATCTCATCAGGTATTAACTGGAGCTTATTTGGACAATGGAGGTTTCTGCTTGTACAGACAGGAAATAGAAGAAAAATGGAAGAATTGAATTCTTTGCTGTGCTTATTTGGGTCAGGTCCTTTCAGACAGCTGCACGAGACTGTGTGAGGTGTTTGTGTTGCTGTTCTTCCTACAGGTGCTTATTTTCAATGAAAATCTGCAGTCCTGTTTCATGTGGAGAGGTGTAGGAAGGGAATGTTTCACCTGGTACCTGACAGGAATTACTGACAGGACGAAGGGTGAATTTTGACCCCATGCTCGATAATTATGTAGTGATAAAATCACTGACAGGCGTTCCTGGTGGTGTAAGTGACAGCTTCATACAGCGACTCCTCTGCTTTAAATTTTGCTTTGATCTGCATCAACAGGAATTCCACACATACAAAGTAATGGGGAAATAAACCCTTCTGTTGTCTTATCTCCATTTTATGTATATAGCAAATGCATAATCAACATTTGATATTTCTCTTCAATGTGAAGATGCAGTTCTAGAATTCGAAACGGAGATTTCCAAACTCTGTGGCATTTCCTTGCTGATCTTGCTTATCCATCAGTGCTTAAAATCACAGAATAATGGAATCAAACATAATAACTTCTCTAGTGAGTGAAGAAATACAGTCATTGTACCAAGTGATAAGCATCCCTTACAAAGGAGAAAAAATAATTTTCTAAATCATGATTTGAAACTCTAATGTAGGAAGAAAACTTTTTGTACCTACTCCTGCATTGGTCACTTTACATTTTTGTTGCTGATTCTTCAGTTTTGCAGGGTGACGAGTTGTTCAGGCTGCTGCTAATTATGTGTTCATTATAGTGGTAATTGGCATCTCTCAGTTTTGTTGTTATGACTACAAAGTACTTGGTACCAGGCTGATGGTGCAGGAAGGCTGCAGCCTGTCTTGCTGGCTGACACTCATCCCTGCTGCCTTCTGCTCTGCCTGGCCACGTGTGCTGGTACAAACTGGTGCAGAGACTCTTTCTAGAGTGCTTAGCGCCAGGACGTTGGAGACATCACAGAAATGTGAGTTCTGCAGGTATGTACATCTAGGAACACGTGTAATCCACTTTTCTCGGTCAGAAGTGGCCTTAAATCCCACTCTGCAGCAGTGAAGTGCTTCACAAGGCTTGGCTCTGTGCTTAGGTAGTCTGCTGTCCTCGTTTCACCCAGAAATCTTGGGTGAGTTGCTGTTCATTGATGATCCTTGACCTGTTTGTAGCCATCCTTAGGGAGCACAGGTATTGGGAATTGGCAGGTTGTATATCAAATCTTGTATACCAGTGTGCATCGTCCTCAAAGGGTGACCAGCCAGTGAGATCTTTGTATTGTTATGATTAATATTAAAAAAAAAAAAGTTTCCCTTGTGACCTAGTAGATTTTCCATCCTCTTTTCCCCCATGTTTTTAGCTTTTGCAGCACATGCAGAATCTCAGGAATTTAGTCAATGCATGCCTGTAGGGGACCAGACTATGTAAGGAACTCTCAGCTGATTAAATCAGTAAATCCAAATTGAATCTGGACCTTCTCAGGAAAGCCCAGGTTCAATTTGCATTGATTGGGGGAGTGATAATATACTGTGAGCAGAAGGCTGTGCACAGGGAAGTGCTTCAGTGAAGAAACCACTGGCACTGATCAGTCATATGTGCAGATATTGCCTGGACATCTGCAGACTCTGCTTTAGGAAGATTTGTGGCACAGTAAATATTTGTCATCCAGCTCCTTGAAAAAACCTTCTAACATATAATTTCTACTATTAGAGCATATATTTTGCAACAAGAGTTTTCTTTGAAGGAACCTGATTTGAGGCCTTGGTAGATATGCATAAAATTTGATATTATGGGAATGAAACACAGCTCCTCCTCTAGATGGACACGTTTCCCTTACATAACCCCAAATGCAGGAGGATCCAGGGTGTGCAGGACCCAAAGTTGAATTAACACTGGTTTGGAGATAAAGACCCATTAAAAATCACTTCAGTCCCATAATTTAAACTCCATAAGCCATACAGCAGCTCTTTCAAACACTTTGTCTGGTGGTAGGAAATCTTGTTTTTATCAACTGTCTCAGGGGTGAGACAGCAGCAAATAAGAAAGAATAAAGAATTCCTTAACTAACTGCAGACATTCTTGGAAATATTGGGAGTCCTATGAAAAACAGTAAAACTGTAACATCCAGGATCCTGGATCTCTGGTGGCCTCCAGGTCTTTAGGGACAGTAGGATTGACTCTGAGGTATTTTTGCACTTCCATTCAGAAGCAGAATGTTCATTCCTTCCCTTGGGGAAATAAATCAGCTGAAATACATCAGCTTTACTGCAGACATTCAGTTTTGGGAGCACATCTCTGTAGCAGGCAGGCTGTCTCTTGGGTGTGTTGTACACTGGAGACACTGGCAGATGGCTTAGAGGTGGAAGAGATCCCTTTCTGTTCTGGAAATTGCCGTGGAACTTGAAGCTGTTCTTCCTGTTTAACTTCCTGGACAATGATGTTTTTTTGCCACCACAAGCAAAGATTGTTGCCATGCACACTTTGTAATAAATTAGTGGGTTGCTTATGCAGCTGTGTAGGCAGCATGGCTTTTGTGGCAGCAGAACAGTTCTTGGCATAGACCTGGCTCTCTTTCACACTCTGTTGTCAATAAAAGTGGAAGGATGATGAACCTTCATCTTGAATTTCTGGGATGAAATATGCTACTTTAGGTGTAAACCATCGGACAATTTCTGTAGGTGTTATTACTGGGAATGCTTTGGAACCTGCTTGAGGAATATTTAAATATCACTGATACCCAGTTATTCAAGTAGTTTCTTCAGGTTTCCCAGGGTGCACATCTGTTCTTACCCCAGAGAAGGGAGTAAAGAGAGAAAACTTTTAAATTTGAATGAAGCATAGCTGTGATAACAGCAAACCCTGCTCTTCCCTTGGGCTATTAATGTTCCCAGGTCTGTAATTTCAGTCAGTTAAGGCAGGAGGAATGACTGCCCAAAATGAGCACTCGGCAGAGTACCTTTTGAAATTAGTCATGTGTGCTTCATCCAAGTTTCATACTGAGATCAGAGCTGTGTTCTTGCTCAGGTTGATATCAGGCAAACCTGCGCTCAGGTGCCCACCCACTCTGAGACTTGGTTGCCTGGATGGGTTGTTAGCTGCTGCTTCAGGATACAGAGCTGAAAAAGATGAAAAGTTCCTTGAGGGGTGTCTCCCCGAGATCCCTGCTGGCACATTTGTTATCTGCTATTCCAGCATCACCTCTTTTTTGTGTTAAATTTTACTTGCCTCCTCATGGTCAAATGTGATCTGTGTTTTTCACAGATCTGTCACGGGAAAATAAATGCTTAAACGAGAACATTTTTCTTTATGGACTGAAAACCCCTAAATTTGTATGTCAAGCCTGGCACACGCTTCTTTGTTAGGAGGTCATAAAGTCTGTAGGCTGGAACACAAGTCTGCATTCAGTCTCTGGCCCTGCAGTTGGCCATTAATCATTATTTCCAGTTATAAAACAATATATTCCTAGTTGCTTCACCAGGGTTTTGTGGGGATTAACTGTGAGCAGAGCCTGGGAGTGCCCTGCAGTGCCCGCAGCAGTGTCCTCACCCTGAGTGGAGCCAGCTCTGGGTACTGTTGTGTCTGAGAGAGGAGGGATCAGTGGCAGTGGTTGGGGACATCACTGAGCCTGTGACTCTCTGCCATGGTACTCTGTCCTGTTTAACTCCAGCCTGGCTGTTTCCTCAGCTCTCCTTCCTGCTCTCCATCAGTCCTGCATATCCCCACGTGGTGGACAGGGACGGAAAGGACAATGGGATTTTTCCTGCCCGACTTTGCCTCAAATGAAGTGAAGCATCCTTCCTCAGGCTCTTCCTGCAAACCTGGCAGGTTGCTATGGATTAGGCTCCTTAATCAATCCAGACAAACCATTCCATGCTGCTTCCTGGTGGTCAATACCTCCAGTCACTTGCCATTTCAGCAGCTCAGAGACTAATGATCCTTCATTCTGCAGACAGAGATGTGCCAGAAAGCAAAAGTTGCTAAATAGCCACTCCAGACGGAGCCATAAAATCCTTTTGCCTCTGTCCTTGCCCACCACCATCAGCTGGTACCATAGCAACTGCTGAAGCTGCTTGAACTTGAGTTGACCTCAAATTACATGTTTCCCAGTTTACGTGTTTATTAACGCCTTTCTACTTTTTTTGGTGCTTGTTGAGTTTACATTTTTCAGTCCCTGTGGGAGATTAGCAGCTTGTTCGTGCAGAAAGCAGAAATAGACTTAATAACATGTGATAGATGAGCTCAGATGGACCCTGGAATTAGAAACATGAGGGGGAGCTGAAGGTGGCCCTGAGCAGTGACTGGTGGAGAGGCCCTTTGCTTTGGCAGGATGTGGATGCAGTTTTCCATATCCTTGTACAGGTTTGGTGGAGCCACCAGGATGAGCAGCATCCCACAGGGTGTTTTTTCAGACTGTAGTGTTGGAGAAGGAGCTGTTGAAAGAAGCAGAGTGGATTAGAAATCAGCAGAGGTTGATTGTAGTAACCCTGGGGTTTCTCACCTGCGGGAGAAGGAACTCAGACACAGGTTCAGGAGTAACCTGCAGCTTGAATGATGGTTGGTGCAGGTGCAGTTGCAGCAATTTCTAGTGAAGGAATCAGTGTTTTGACAAGAGATTCTGGAAAGATCCTGTATTTTCATCTCCCTTTTGTTGAAGGAGAGATGGTGCTTAGTTCTCACACTTCTGTAATTACTGTATTCAGATATGTTCTTATGTTAAAGCCTAACTTGTATTTCTTCATGGGTCATTTCAAGATTAATATAAAACCTCAGTCCACACCTAGCTGATGGGCCTGTCATCAAGCCCAGGAAACAAGGGAAGTAGCAAAAATTAAAAATTACTAATTGTTGTATAAGGAAAATATATCAAAGATAAGTCTGGAGAACAGGACTTGGGTCAAGCATGCTGGACATGGAGCAAAATGGAGCAGTTAGATGCTGCATAGAGGAAGTCATGGTCTTTTTATTTTTACTGGAATTTTGGTCAAATGAAACCTGAACCATTTTCCTGTGTGTGGCACAGTCTCAACAGATGGGACTAAGATGCTCCAGTCTCTGAACAGTCTTAGTAAGAGAATGAAATCCTTTCCCTGACAGGCACTTTGAGTGTTGAATTATTAAATCAAAGAGCATCACTGTCACCAGTGCACGCTCTGGCTGCATATATAAAAGGAAAGTGAGTTGTGCTCACCTTTTCCAGAGAAAGGCATCATCATTTATCTTCATGTGATGGGTTTAGACTGCAGCACCCGAGTTCTGCTGCCCTGAGTGAGGGCTTTCAGAGAGAATTCAGAGGGCTTAGAGATGCTCAGTATTATTTTTTGGCTTTCCCCTTAACAGACTGATCCAGTACCTCTCTGTGTTTCACAGTGAGGGCCATGTGCTGAGAAAATAAAGAGTAAGGAGGTAAAATGCATCTCACTTCTCTTTTAATACCAGTCAAAAGATGGGAGGATCAGGGAGCAGTTAATTTTATCTGTCTTAGATATGTGCCTTAAGGTGAGCCCATTTCTCTCCACTGGCAATAAAGGGAACCTGAGATAATTAGTACAGGCTGGAACATGGAGAAGCTACGTGGTGAAAGTCAGGCTAATTGTAATCAGCTCATGGATGCACAGGAGTCCTTGTGCTGGGCCTCTCGTGGTCCATGAAAGGTCCCTGTAAGGAGAGTGACATCCCAGAAGCAGCCAGAAGCACACCCCTGCTCTTCTCCGTGATGTGTTTCTGCAGCTATTTTGCAGCTGACAAACTCAGAAAATTACAGGCGCTTTAAAACTGAGAGTTAATTGTCCATGATTCCAGCCCTGGGGAGCTCATCATTCCTGGAGATTACCTTCAGAGCCTGCCTGAGCACTGTGCAGGGCAGCACTGCCATCCGTGTGGGAAAGGTGGCCTGCTGGCACTGACACTGCACAAGGCTTGGGAACGCGCTTTGCTGCAAAACTGGGGATTCCTGCACATCAGTACTGGCAGTCTGCAGCCACCTTTTTAACTCTGTTACAGTGCAAATGATGACTCAAAGAGAAGCATTCAGGTCTAATCTGTGTGAGTTGTTGTAATAAGCTTTACAATTAGAGCACAGACTCTTCCATCTAATTCACTTAATTTACGCTGGGAAATGAGATACTGTTCAACTAATCCGATGCTATTTTCCTCTTTATTAGAGAATGAAAGCATCCTCTGAGGCTCTGGTGGGATTCAGGCTAAGCTTCTGAGACACACATAGTGTGAAATGCTAATGAATTAGCATGCTGCTGTAATTCCCACTTGGGATCTGGTGCCCCTCTCCTTTAGCCTCTCACACCACTGGAAGGGTTGGCAGGGGGCACTGGGCCTGTACCAGCTCTTTGTGCACTCAGGGTGACTCTGTAAATGTTTGTTTGATAGGATGACACTGATACAGATGAACCTTCTTCAACAAAGGCTTGTTCCAGCTGCCTTGCCTGGTGACTGCAGTGCTTTCAGGAAAGGGTTAAGATGTTTTCTCCTGCTTTGCAGTAACTCCTGTGAGCATGGCTGATTTCTCTTTAATCCTAGAAAGCCCAGCTGCTGAGTTTAGAGCACATGTTCGAGTCACCAAGGGGCATTTCCTGTGCTTCTTGAGGGGAAAATACACGGAGAATGTTTTCTCTGTTTTCATCAGGCTGATGGATCAAGTTCTCCCTTCATATCTGTGTTCTACACCTGTGCTGTTGGGAGATGCTAAGGGAATAGTCTGTAGTCTTTGAGTTTGGGGTTTTGGGGGATGATAGAAGACAAGCATCCTGCCAAATACTGGGTCTCTTGCTCCACTGGCTTTCTTTGGTGTTATCGATTGCTGTCCCCTGGGTTCTGCTCATCTCTTGTTTTCATTGCTGTCGTGCCGATTCTTTGACCACTTTGCTCAATTCTTTCACATATTCTGGCTCATTTTTGCTTTCTCCCTTGCTTTTTGTACATGAAATGTGTGGTGAGTTCCCCGTAGACAGAAGCCCCAGCTCTTGAGGGAAAAAGCAAAAGGACAAAAGCATATTAAATGCTGTGGCAAATGAGTGTTTTATATCACAGAGTACCAAAGTCACTTATTGCTGTGTTAGTGAATTCTGTGTTGGGAAGAAGCATCAGATGGAGAGCAGTGACATGGAATTTGCTGATCCATAGAACAGGGCTCCATCCCACAGCACTGGAATGCTCACAGAGGAGAACAAGAGTGTGGGTGACGTTTGCCTGCTGGGAATGCTCTGTCCATGATGGGGTGCAAAACCAAACAGTAAATACTTTGTACCTCTGAAATTTATAAACCTGTGAAACCATTGCTCTTTGGTCTACAGGCTGTAGAAATCCTAAATCTTCCTCTTCTCTCTCTTTCCTGGATTTTGGCTTTAATTAAATACTCAGAATTGTTGATTTCAGAATTGGTTCTGGGCACTTTTCCTGGGCTCAGACAGACCATATCATTCCCTGGTGCAGTTTACCTGTCCTGATGAATTAATGAATCATTTATTGCTGCTGCTGGCACACTCTTATAACACTTGACACGTGCCACTGCTGTCAGCCTGTTACAGTACTGAGAGACAGATCTGAATGTCTCTCTTAGACAAAAACTACTCGTGCAGTGTCAGCACAGTGAAATCTTCTCATGCTAAATATTGTAAAATCCACACCATTTTTCTTGTGTGTAATAAATGGAACTGGAAATTTGGACCATCACTAGAAAACAAAATTTACCTGCTGCATTTATGACAGTGGTAGGAAGTGCGAAAATAAGCAATGCCAGTGTAAATACTGGCATTCAGAGCCCTGAAGACTCATTGCTATGGTGTAAAACTAGAAAAGGTGCCCATAGATGCTGCTCAGACAGTCTGGCTATTGTGTAGAAAACCATATAAATACTTCTGGTTCTGTGTTTTCTGCTTAAAAGAGTTTTGAGAAGCTTAAAATTTGGTTTCCTTGCCTTTCAGTCCCATCCTCACCTGTTTGACGAGCACAGTCCACAGCTGTTCATTTAGGACGTGGTGAGAAAAGCTTTTATAATTCCCATTAGCAGGGGCACGAGCAGGATCGTGTTGGAAAACACAGATCCTGCTTGTCAGGGAAAGATCTTTGGGTAACAGGTCCCATCTTCACCTTTTCAACCCCCAAAGAATAAGAACCACTGCATCTCTTCTGATCTCATTTTAGAAGCTGCGCTCTGTTGTATGCACGGGAGAAAACAAAACCCAGAATTGTTGCACTTGGTGATACACCAGAGTTTTGCGGCATTTGGGGTTCTTTTTGTCCAAAACCAGCCACAGCCCATCCTGTGCAAATGAGAATTTATGGTCACCTTGTCTGTACAGTTAATCTGATGGGTTTTTTTATGAATAAGGGAGAAATTTAAAAAAAAATCCATATAAAATTCATAGTTTAAGAGGCGTATCCAGCTTTTAAGATTGCATTTTCCATAATGTCTTCCTTTATGGATTATTTCACAGGAGAAAGTGGTAACAGTTGTTGAGGATTTTTCTCTGGTTTTTCAGTCCTCCCAGTTGTGTCTTAACGATTCATGGAGCCAATTTTTCTTCCATCATGTAAAAATTGCTTAGAATTGCCTTGCTTAGAAAGCCAAATAGAGAAATATTCCAGCAGTAGAGTAGAAACACTCAGAAATATTTGCCAAGAAGTAAAATGCATTTGTTTTCCACAGTAGATGGAAAGTAGAGTGTTAATGGTACTAAGAGCTGAGGACGTGTCTGGACGATGCTCTTTGTCATCGTAGGATCCCAGGATGGTTTGGGTTTGGAAGGGACCTTAAAGCTCATCTCATCCCACCCCTGCCATGGGACACCTTCCACTATCCCAGGTTGCTCCAAGCCCCGTCCAGCCTGGCCTTGGACACTTCCAGGGATCCAGGGGCAGCCCCAGCTTCTCTGGGCACCCTGTGCCAGGGCCTCCCCACCCTCACAAGGAAGGATTTCTAATATTCAATGCCTCACCCTCTGCCAGTTTAAAGCCATTACCCCTTGTCCTGTCACTATCTATGATCAAGTTTTAGGTGGTCCTGCAAGGAACAGGGAGTGGGACTTGATCCTTGTGGGACTTGAAGTCCTCTGTGATTCTGTTTGGTCTATTCTGGTCCTTCATGGTAATTTTGTTTTCTCACACTTCTTTGCATTACTAAAATTCATGTCATTTTCGAGCTCTAACAGTGTTCAGCCTTCTGAGCTGTAGATAGGAGCTGTATTTTCTTTTCTAACAGGAGGAGAAAGGCACACCCCCGATTCCCTTTGTGTCTGCACAGCTGGACCTACTTTTAGATTCAATAAAATCTACTCGTGGTCAATAACTCCCCTTTCTTTGAGCCTGTACTACATAGGTCTTTTTTTTAAAAAAAAAAAAGTGAGCACCCATAAGCACTGTGTCCTTCCCAAGTCTGTGATTCAGGCTAGTTATTCCAGCTGCAGGAATCCAGTTCCAGATGTGCTGGCTGCTGGGGAGCCTTTGGCTTCCTCCTCTCTGTCTGGAGGAGATGGAGAGTGGCTGAAAGGGAGCAACAGTCCAGGCAAAGCTTTAATATAAAATAGTGTTGGGATGAAATGGGGCTTAAAATATGGTTATTCCCAATTATATGTGCACAAGGCCAATCTGTCACCATGTTTATTTAATCAAGGTCAAATAGAGATTTTAATTAAAATAGTGAGCTCATAACATCAGGCTGGTCATCTGTAACCGGCAAGTGGGTTTTATAACAGCGAGCAAGAAAATGCTCCTCATTTATGTGCTGGTTTTGCTAAATAATGGGTAACTTGTTTAGATCACTTGCAGTAATTTGGCACAAAGTGATATTAAAAAAAAAAAAAGCTTTTGCTCCAGTTGGTGCCAGTAGGAAAGAATCCCATATTTTCAGTGAGGTGGGATTGATCCTCGAATAACTACTGGAGCAGCTGCTTATCTTTGTTCCTTAAATTCAGAAAATAGGAGCAACAGTTTAAATTCCTACTTTTATAATATTTAGCAGCACCTGTTTTTCAAATGGTAAAGAAAGGGGAAAATAAATGGGGAGAAAAAGGCAAACCACCATCCCTTTTTTTTTTTTTTTTTGGGTGGGGATGATTTGGATTGGGGTAAAAGTAGGAAAGATGGGCATGCTGGGTGACATCGTAATTTACATCAGTTTGGCAACAGGAGTTTCCAAACTTGCTAGATGAGATCTTCATGTCTGCTTAGCAGGATAAACTGCTCTATTAATTAAGCTCAGTCCAATAAATCTCTTCTAACTTGCCATGAAATCCCAAAGTAACCTGGATCACGTTGCTATTGAAGTCTGCAGCCCAGGAGAGTGGAGTTTAATATTTCATTTGTCTTGTGTTCAGCTGTGATGTGAGTTGGAAGATGTAGTTTTTGCATTGGGAATAAAAATCACCAAGTCTATCTTTTAATTGTCTTGCACCAAGAAACAAGTAATAAACTGCTGGTGATTTATAGTAATTTGATTTTTAATGAAAATGTATCCACACACGTTTCTTGAAAACAATTTTCTTGGAGAAATAACTTTGTAAGTCAAAACATAATCAGCCTGCCATTTCATATCAGAAAAAGATTCTTCCAGGAGTTATGGGAACAGTGCAGAACTAAAGCAGAAACAGACATTCCACAGCAAACATATCTGGCATCACGGATTTTTGTTCAAATTGGATACCTGCTGCAATTACAATTCAGATTGTTTTCTCTCCGGAGGTACAATGCACAGCTCCTTCAGTCAGTCTCAAGGAGATAGAATATTTTTTTTTTTTAACAGTTAAAGGAAATGAAATCAAGAAAAATTTCAGTTGATCAGTTTCTGTGCATTTGTTTCTCTTCACTGAGCAGATCTTAACCTGCAAGGATTGTCCTGAGGGGAAAATCTAATCTTCCTCCCATCATGGGGTGCTCAAAGTCCTTTCTTCCCATTTCTGTGGGTCCTGGATTCTTCCGGTCCTCTGGGTCCTTTGAGGAATCACCTTTAGCAGAGAGGGGTTTAGAATGACTCCCACTGAACTCTAAATTTGTTATGTTGTAGCATTTATGTGTTTCTTTTTCTGAGGCAGAGATCACAGGATGGCTTGGGTTGGAAAGGACCTTAAAGTTCATCTTGATCCCCCCCTGCCATGGCAGGGACACCTTCCACTGTCCCAGGCTGCTCCCAGCCCCGTCCAGCCTGGCCTTGGGCACTTCCAGGGATCCAGGGGCAGCCACAGCTCCTCTGGGCACCCTGTGCCAGTGTTTTAAGCCCCTCTTGATAAAAATATTCTTTTTTGTCACCTGATTTTCACCAGAGAATAGAGTTTGTGTCCTCTGGGCTGAGGGCAAACCACATTAGAGTGAGGCAGAGGGAAGGCTCAACAAGATTCAGGAAATTGCTCATAATCTTGCAGAGTTCAACTCAGGTTTCCGAAACCACAAGGTGTATGCTGTTCATGTGGTTTCCAGTATGCAAGTGTTATTTACACTGACAGGGAGAGGAAAAAGAATAATAAAAATCAGGCAGGCAGCCAGAGCTCTGTAGATTTTTTTTTTTCTTTTTTTGTAGCTTCCATCAAAGGGAGCTGCTGACACGTCTTTTATCAGTTTGCTTTGCTTTTTCTCATGGAGGTGATACTCAATAGCTGGTTCCTGCCTCCTCATGCTGCTTCTCAAACATCCAGGCACTCTTCAAGTCTCATGCAGACTTTCTTGAGTACCTTTGCCCATGAAGTTAAGCAAACTTTGCAGTCAAAGACCATAGGAGGTGTTGATTCACTGTTGCCTTGGAGTTTTTCTTAGTTCTGAGCTACCAAGAGCCCCACTTAGCGCCAGTTCCTGCACCATCCTGGCTGCTGGTCATGGGAGGATCGCTGCTGCTTAAATTTGCTAATGTTTTCTCAGACAGTGCTTTGATTAGAAAATGTATCCTGTTTTTCATCTCTATTTTTTGAGGGGTTAAGATCAGAAAATGAGCAAGTGATTTGAGTTTTCCACTTGTTGCTAATCATGTCATGTTAAGCATTAGAATTTGGCAGAACCACAGCACCACGATCAGTGATGGGGATATTCTGCTGTGTCAGGTCACAGGGCAGAGGAAGGACTGTGCTGGAGCCCTTTTATTCATGGTTTATGCTAAGGGTACTCAGTTGTCTTTATTTAAGATTTCTTTCCCCCTCCCCTCATCCTCCAAGATTCTACTGAGTGCCATTGCTCATGTGCTTAAAAGAAGGGAGCAAGTATAAACCTCATGATTATCTAAAAGACACTTTTGTGTTCCATTTAAAACAGAAGCTGCTTTGTGGGTCCTGTATTTTCACAGGTGTTTCTGACTTGGTAACACAACCCCCAGTGGAAGGGGGCTGAAATTTAAGCACAAAAATTCTTTCCAGTAGCAGATTAAATGCTTATAAAAGCTTTGGTGAATGAGAGGGGAAATTGTGCCAGTATTACAAAAGGCTTTGGGACAGCCTTACTGCCCAGATACATGATGGAAATTTGGACAGGATTTCCTGACTCCTTGTGGTTTGTTTTTGTCTCCAGAGCCGCCCACCCCGATCGCCCCTCCGGAGCTGCTGGCCGTGGGAGCCACGTACCTGTGGATCAAACCCAACGCCAACTCCATCATCGGGGACGGGCCCATCATCCTGAAGGAGGTGGAGTACCGGACCACCACGGGCAACTGGGCAGAGACGCACATTGTGGACTCTCCCAACTACAAACTGTGGCACTTGGACCCCGACGTGGAGTACGAGATCCGGGTGCTGCTCACACGCCCCGGGGAAGGGGGCACGGGGCCCCCCGGGCCCCCCCTGACCACCAGGACCAAGTGTGCAGGTAAGGGCTCTGCTGCTCTCACTCTGACAAAGGCTCTGCCACACATCCTTGGCGCAGGTGCTTCGTCAGGGATCTGAGCTGATGTTGTGAATTTCGATACATCCTGGAATATGTTGTTTTATTCCACAGGAAGGTGTTTAAGAACTGTTGGTTTTATGCGTGTAGTTTATCTGACAAACTTTTGCCACAGCGCGAGGCTGCTTTTTTTGGAACAGGCAAACAGATGAGAGTTTCCTGACCAGTCCTCCAGTAGGAAAATTGTTCTTAAGACCAGGCTGTGATAAAATTTTCACCTCTAAGTGCGTAACAAAATTTGTGTTGCTCTTGGATAGTGGATCTGCAGTGGTTATTAACAAATCGACGCTGATATCAGTTTGAGTGCACTGTGGTGAAGCTGGAAGCATTTAATTTTTAAAATACGTTTTTGAGTTCCGTTTGATGGAACCGATTCCCCTCCTCGTTTCTGACAAAGGACTGTGTTCAAACGCTGCGCAGCACCCTCCTTCTCTCTTTCATATTGGAACGGATCAATTTTGATCCAGGGGCAGAAGTAGTCTGTCTTTCTTTCTAAGCCATATTGGACTTCCCCTGAAAAACTGACGGATGGTGTTGCTCATGTTTCAGATATATTGGCTATTCATCCTGCTGTCATACATTAATCATTAGCCATTAAGGGAAATCAAGCCCTGTGCCTGGCAAGGGGGTGAGCAAAGCACTTTTCTGCCTCACGGTTTTTTTCCACCACACGACTTCATTCTCTCGCATTTCTATAATTTTTGCAAGGTCCTCACTGTGGTGTGAACAAAGAGCAGGCACTAAAAGGCTGCTCTCCTTTTGCTACAGCCTTCTTTCCCTCCCCACAAATTAGTGGTTTACAACATGTGGATTTAAGTAGTGAAAAACTTACAAGAACATTCTGCTGCCTGTTACTCTTTCTGATCAGATAGCAAATCTGAAGTTGGAAGAAGGCATCCAGAACAGCCAAAATCATCCTGGGATTGGGATTAAGCAGTGCAATATTAGTGTTCCTCATCCACTTCATAGCAGGAACATTTCCTGCAACATCCTCTTTCTCTACCAAGAGGGGAAGCCGGGCAGGCTGACTGTGTTGTGGGTGGCACATCCTTTATTATGCAGGTTGTAAATTAGTGAACATTTAGTGCCCCTTTGAGATGATTTGGTTAAAAATAAATAAATCTGAGCATGAGGCCCTGACTTGGAGGTGTTTGCTTTGTTCAGCAGCTGTCCTTTGGTAGAACACAGATGTTCAGAGGCTTTGCTGCAGCTGTGTGGAAAGCATGAAGTGCCATGGATGATGTCCTGGCCTGTTTGGGAAGCTGGCACATGTTCTGCTGCTCACCTTCTGGCTTTCTTCTGCTTCCCTAGTGTGGTCAGATTCTCTGGCGTCATCAGAAGTCCCTGCAGGCCTGGCCTGGGACTGTGCATTTGCAAATGGAAATGAGATGTGCTCAGATTGTTCTGGAGTGGGTGTGTTGTCACTTTGCAGTCACACTCCCTGCAGCAGCCAAACTTGCAAACCTCTCTGCTTTACCTGTACAGAATGCTGGCTTTGGTTTAATTCAGGGGTTAAAATTAAAAAAAAAAAGTTGACTTTGTGCTTAATATTGTCTGGTCCTATGCCCCAAATTGCTGAGTTTCCTGCCCAGCTCAGGTATCGACTGACATCGAGAAGGATGACGTGGATAATTTGTTCAAATTGGCAAAGCTGAGGCACTTTCTGTTTTCCATCCCGTTTTACTAATGAAAATCTAACTGGAGAAGGTCATTCTGTTAATGTTAGCTGTCATACAGGCCTTGTTGAGATTGATGGCGGTGGCATTTATGTTTTGTTTAGGGCACTGGCAGGGAGAAATTGTAATGATCTTGATCTAAGCGTGGACCGGGAGGAAGAGAGAGACTTAATAGCTTAAGATGTACAATTTCACCCAATGCCAACTGAAATGATAGACAAGAAAATGCAACTCATTATTCCAATTTCCATACGTCGTGGAACTCCTTCAAAACACCGTTTTGAGGGTAATTACACAAAACTTTCACGGTGAAGATTTTCAAAAATGTGCTGAGCTGAGAAAACAGCTCTGCTGCCTTGATTTTCCTAAGAGTACCTGATGAATGACATCAGGGAAAATTGAGGGGCTTTTAAATAGTTGAGGCATGAGCAATGCTGCTTTTTTTCGTGTGAGTTTTTTGGTTGTTTTATTATTTGTCTTTACTTTTTCTGAGCAAGAGGGAAGAGCCAAACTCCTACACATTTGTATGCGATCAGTAGGTGAGTGGAGCAGCCCAGTTTTACTGCACTGTTTAGAGCTGTGCTGTGTTTATTAAGCCCACAAATAAAGGTAACAAAATTGACTGCAGGAGTGAGAGGAGAGAATATCACCTGTACTGGAGAAGTATTTACTTATTTAAATTGCTAGAAATCAGTGTAACAATAAACAGAAGGTGGCTGCAACCGTCTAAGAGAGGGAAGTCGATATCCCTGGTACTGAACACTCTTCTAGGCTCTTTTCTCATAGAGATTGTATATTTTTTGTTCTGGGGAGGCTGAGTAACTGCTGGCATAGCCTTCAGTTTAAGAACAGATTGTAATGAGATTCTTATTTAGAGACAAAAATGAAAATATTTGGGAAGGACCATGCTTCTCTTCCACTTCAAATCAAGCTATAGAAGCTCATTTACTAAGTTGCTCTTGTCTGCTGTGTGTTTCTTGACTGTCACCTTTGCATCAGTGCAGAAGCATGGCCAGGATGGTCCAGCATGAGCTTAAGATGTCATGACAGCTCTTACCAAAATCATTCATTAGTTTCAGATTTTGATCAGACTGAATGGAAGTTGTTTACATGGGCTTGAAAGGGTTTTTTAAAATTAGATAAAGCCCATAAGGTAGTTAAGGAAGGTCCTGCTCTAAATGAACATAAAGAAGTTTTATTAAACTGGATAATATCTAAATTTCTACTAGCAGCATGTGCCCAGGCATCTGTTACCCCACTGGTGATGTTTTTGGTGCTCTACAGGACAGCATTACAAGGCTTGATTAATATTTGATCTATAGAAATAATACTGAAAATTAAATCCCAGCCTACCTCCTTCAAGGAAAAGCCAGCTGCCAGAAAATATGGCAAACGCTGCAGAAATGGTTTGTTTGTTTGTTTGTTTGTTTGTTGTGGGTTTTGAGTTTTGGATTTGAGTTTGTTTTTTTCATGTGAAAGGTCATGACTTGGGACAGGAAAAGATTAAATGACCTTGAGGCATAACCCAGTAGAGTGTCAGTCAGAGGGAAGAGTTGCTGAGCAGGGAATGGGGAAAAGAGAGAGACTGCTTAAGGTTAAGACCAGACACGGGGTTGAAAGTAGGTTAAAGGAAAGATAGATACAAAATATTAGTTTTTATCCCCAAAATAATAGGTTGAGGAGATAACAGGATTAGAATAAAGTGCTTGAACACAGTTCCCAATAGTGCCTAGTATTCAGCACTGGTTTTCTAAGTGTGGGGCATTTTAGCCATCCTCTACAGATAAACAGAGCTCTTTAGAATCCTTGTTCCATGGCCTTTGTTCGCCAGAGTGTGCTTTGGGAAGCTTGAGGCTTATTTTCTTCTCTGTGCTTATTGACTATTCCCCTGCTTTTTTTTTTTTTTTTCTTTCTTTCTTCAGTTTGCACAGAAAGGCAGAGTAGGGGAAAAGTTGTTTTTAGCCCTGGTGGGTGGAAAAAAGAGAAAAGTTTGCATTTGAGGTCATCATCGTGCAGGGAATCTCATCTGAAAACTCTTTGCCTTCTAGTGGGACAAACTCACATGAAAAACAAGGCCAAAGAGTGATATTTAAATGAATATTACTAAAGGGACAGAGAAAAGACTTTCTTTATGATCAATACTTTTTCCTAATTAAAATACTGCCTGGAAAAGCTGCCTTGAACATTAGGTCCCATTAGCTTCATTAGAACGTTGGCTGATCTTCATTAGCTGTTGAGACCAAAGAAAAGGAGCCCCAGGGGCACCTTATCCCTCTCTAAATGTCCCTGAAAAGAGATTGTGGCCAGGTGGGGATCAGGCTTTGCTCCCAGGGAACAGGTGGCAGAAGGAGAGGAAAGGGCCTCAGGTTGTGTTAGGGGAGGTTTAAATTGAATATTAAGGAAAAAAAATTCCTTACTGAAAGGGTTGTCAAGCATTGGAACATGCCCAGGGCAGCCATCCATCCCTGGAAGTGTTCACAAGGTGTGTGGATGTGGACATGGTTTAGTGGTGAACAGGGTGGTGTTGGGTTAGTGGTTGGATTCTGATCTTAGAGGGCTTTTCCAGCCTCGATGAGTTTATAATTCTCTGCCTTTTTGGGTGATGACAGCAGGTGCCTTGTAAAATGAGGATGGTTTTATGACCTTGTGGCTTGGAAGCAGGAGAATGGTTTGGTGAGGAATGGGAGGGGAGAAAAAGTCCTGAGAAACCCCCTCATGTCCCCCCACAAAACACATGGCAGTGATTGCTCATGGAACAGGCTTGTGATGGTGGTAGGTTTGTCCCTGTATGAAAAATTCCCGTGGCTCACACGCAGCCTTTCCCTTCGGAGAAGCTGCTGGAGGCTGCCTTAATCAGCACAGGGTGATTTAGCTCCTGCAAAAAGGAGCAGTTGTCAAGATCAATACTCAATCTTTTTGGTGTAGGCCTAGGGAAATAAAAGTTAGTCTTGAATGATGGGGCTGAATTCAATACTCCTTTTAAAAATAGTCCAGATAAAGTGGATGATACAAATGCAAATGATCTGAACATCCCGAGTTTGATATGGTGTTGCCAAATAGCTGGCAAACTTTTTCCTCTGGTTGTTGTTAACAGGTGACTTTGCTGCCATGAAATCTAGCAAAGTGTACCAGTAGTAAGCAGCTTTTGCCGTTTTTTGTTGGTTTAAGAGAATAGTTCCAAATTTCTAGAAATATTTCTGTCTTTTGCTCTATTACAGGTGTTAGAAAAAGGAGGTATTTGTGCACTGTTATGAAATGTATGAAATGAACAACCACAAGTATGTGCACTGAGTTGGTATGGGTTCAAAAACACTTCTTTCTGGTTTAATTTTAAGGTGATATCTCCCATTAAATAGGGAACTGTCACACTTCAATGTTGAAAAATAAGAATTGGGGTTGCTACACTGCTGCCTTTTTTTTTTTCTCAAGCTTATAATAAAAAAAAAACCTAAAGCTCAGATATGTGAGTCAAAGCACTGCACAAAAGGCATATCAAGCAATTTGAAAGACTGTTCTGTACAACTGAGTTTTTGGTATTACTGAAATCACTGATTCACAGACTAATTTAACTTGGAGCTACTCTAAGCCTTGTGCTGAAAGATGTGTTCATTTCCCCTATTAATATTAAATTTTAACTCTTGGCTCCAATCTTGTGTATTTTTAAATGGAGATGGTGGGGGAAATGGAGGCTTTTTTAGCAAGTGAAGGAATTCTAGAATATCCTGAGCTGGAAAGGACACACAGGATCATCCAGTCCAGCTCCCAGCCCTGCACAGACACCCCAACAACCCCACCCTGTGCATCCCTGGGAGCAGTGTCCAAACACTCCTGGAGCTCTGGCAGCCTTGGGAATGGCTCAGCTTCAGGTCTGAGTTTGGGTTCTATGGATCCCCCAAAGCCTGTGAGATGGGTTCCCATTCCAGGAACATTCCTTACCTTGATGATTTAAGCTCTGTTTTCATTCCACCTCAAATAGCCTTTGGCATGTGAGCCAGAGGGATCAGAATTACAGAAATACAATATTCCTTCATTTTGATCCTTGGTATCCCCAGTTTGTGCTTGGAAACAGCCTGGTAGCATTGCTGAAAGACAGAGGCTTCATCCAAACGGATTAAGTCCCTTTGCATCCAAGATGATGATTTTTCCCTGCAAAATTGATTAAATAGATAAATAGATCTTGATTTCTGCTTTATTCTTTCCCCCTCCTCACTAACTTTTTGTCGGAGTAGAAAGACAGCATCTACCCTTTAATTAACAACTGAAAAAGGTGAAAAAAAAGAAAAGGTGATGACAAATGTCTTTCTGGTTTCTCTTCAAGTCACAGCTGGTTTCACACACAGAGGTGTCCCAGGCAAAAGGTGTCCCTTTGAGGAACCATCAGGATCAAGTTATGGATGTGTTGGCTACAGAAACGTGGTTGCCCTGGAAAGACACCTTTCAAAGAATAGAGGATAGATTGGATCTGTGAATTATTTACTGGGAAAGAGTTGAAAGAAGGAGCAGCTCTGTAATCTCTGATATAACAACAGTGACAACCTGTATGGGACAGGACGAATCTGGGAGGAGATCAAAGGGGAGCAGAGTGCTTTGGTGCATTTTGAGTGACTGAGGGAATACAGGACTCCTGAAAAGCCAAATTGCTGGAGCTGACAGGATCCTTGGTCTGGCATGAGGCTGGGATCCATCCAGAGTTCAGGCACTAAATTCCACATGTGGGAAAGCAGCAGCATGCAGAGGCGAGGCTGGGATTTACTGCTGGAGCCCATCAGCGTGCCATAAATCTGATATTTGTTTCCAGCACTGACCAATCCCTGAACACTCCCGAGTCTTGCAAAGCTTGTCCCCTTTTGCCTTTAACCATGGGACATATGGTGAGGAATTTTCTTTATCCTGATCCTTGCAGAAGATCAGCTTTTTGTCCTGAGGCCTGGGGATTGATTGCCCTTATCTTAGTCTGCATAAATACAGTTCTGAATATAAAGCCAGCCATAATAGTGGTTTGGTCTGGACTTCTTTTTTTTCCAGAGGGATTTTGCTCATGATGGATTTAAATTCTAAGGATTTACTTTTTTATCTGCAAAGGCGGTTTGTTATCCAGAAATGTTTTATTTTTATTTATTAGGAGGAAGTCTAGTTATTCATTTCCACATCACACTGTTTCTGGCTGGTGCTGTTGCTGTTTAATTTAATACTTTTCCAGAATGTGGTTTGAATTTAGCATTATTTTTGGAGCGGGCAGGCTGGTCAGGAAGATGACAACTTCCATAAAGGCATAAGACTCTTATGCCAAGAACTGTTCTCACTAATGGTGGGATTTCACAACTTCTCCCAAAAGAAGTGAACCTTCCCAGCTCTTGGTTTCACAGCAGCTGAATTTAGGACAGTGTTCTTTTTGATGTTTCTTGTCTCCTGAGTTCTGTCCAGGCTTCCTCCCAAACAGCTATTCTTAATCTGGAGAGGCAAAAATAGAAAAGGAGAGAGGAGAAAGCAAAACAAAAAAGCCTAAAACAAAACCAACAAAACCCCATTCTGTTTTGTTGGACTCAGAAAAATCCTCGAGCACTGCTTGACTTTGTGGTGTTATAGATGTGAGGCAGCTGAACATCTGCTGTGTGCACACTGCTCTTGTGAGGGAAAAGTGGGTTTGAATCAAATTTGGAGGGAATACAAACCAGCTGGATTTTTGCTGCAGTTTTTCAAGGATGTATTTCTACAGCTTGAGGTGCTTGAATGTGTCCAGGGAAGGGAATGGAGCTGGAAAGGGGCTGGAGCCCCAGGAGCGGCTGAGGGAGCTGGGAAAGGGGCTCAGCCTGGAGCAAAGGAGGCTCAGGGGGGCCCTTGTGGCTCTGCACAACTCCCTGAGAGGAGGGGGCAGCCGGGGGGGTCGGGCTCTGCTCCCAGGGAACAGGGACAGGAGGAGAGGGAACAGCCTCAGGCTGGGCCAGGGGAGGCTCAGGTTGGACACCAGCAGGAATTTCTTCACTTAAAGGGTGGTCAAACATTGGAAGTGGCTGACCAAAGAGTGGTGGAGCCCACCCTGGAGGTGTCCAAGGAACACCTGGATGTGGCACTCAGTGCTCTGGGCTGGGTATCAAGGTGGGGACTGGTCAGAGGTTGGACTCGATGACCTTGGAGGTCTTTTCCAACCTCAGTAATTCTGTGATTCTGTGTGAAATATGCTGGGCACACAGGGAGGCTCTGTACGAGGTCACTGACAGGACAGGCCCACGTGAGTGATTCCAGATATTCAGGACTGGACCCTGGACACAAGTGGTGCCCAGAGAAACCAAACAAAAATTGCCTCAGCTTCTGTGTTCCCAAGCCAGCCTGGGTTAATCAGGGAACTGGGTGCTTTGTGCACAACACGACGTTGTTTGAGTTTTCTTGTGTGCTTTCGGATAATTGTGTGATTCCTCTTTTCAGCTTGCTTAACAAAATTGTACAGGGAGGGAAGCAACATAAGCAGATATTTGATGTGTTAATAACTTCTTCCCTACTTGCTTGTGCAGCTTCATTTCAGCACTCTCAGTTTAAGGGTTTCTCCAGTGTGGTCCTAAAAATGTGACTGCACAGGGCTGGATCCTTAGCTCATGCCAACCTGGCACTGCTTCGCCCAAGTCAGCATTTTACACCCATTGAAAATCTGCCCCACCATTTGCAAAAACAGGCCAAGCATTTTCCCTCAGTTGTCACTCAGTCCCCCGCTAAAAGCAATTTTATTCAAATTGCATGGTGTCTTTTAGCCTTCAGTTAAGAGGCATCTTTCATAAAACCTCCTCCCTTATTACCATGTTATTACTGCTTCTCTTGGTTTTCCGAGGGTGCGCCTGGATGATCGTTTCCAGCTGTGGCTTTATCCCTGAGTGAAAAGCCCAGTTTGGTGGGAGGAAGCCGGGGAAGGAGATGCTGTGTGCGTGTTCCTGCAGTGCGTGTGTTACCCATTGAACGGGGAGTGAGCAGGACCAGAGGGAGGTGGCTTTGCCTCCTCTGTGCCATAACTCATCCCGGGAATCAAGGACAGCCCCAGCCTTGCAGAGCATCCAGTAAGGATTTGCATAGCCACGATCCCATCTTTGTCCTGGGACAAGCGTTGCTTCCTGCTTGTGTTTCTCTTGTTGCTTTTCCAAAGGCAGCTGGAACATAAATGACTTTCATTTTCAAACGTGTTTTTGATACACACAAGTCTGCGTTGAAAAGCACTCAAATAATAAGAGATGCTGAGAGTTTATGCGCTGAAAGTGGCCAATTTTAAACGTTTCAAAGAATAAAATGCACGTTAATTGGCTTTCATGGATGCTTTGACATAGAGCACAAAAGCCAGGCAGAGGCAAAATGGAAGAGAGCACTGCATTTTTACCATGCTAAGGCTTTTAACCCCGAGGCATTTGCAAGACATTTAGGAGCAGTTTTCCTCCTTACATGTTTAGCTGTTTTACATTTTGTCATAAATATTTTACCCTTTTATTTTTCCCCAGTGGACTCTGAAATGTTGAGATGAACATGACTTCTTGTTTAACACTTGGCAACTCCTCCAGATGAGCAGGGGTTTTGCACAGCTGGGGGACAAAAATGGAAAGGCTCGTTGGTGTCTCAGGTCGTGTTGCAGAACCAGCAGATGGAGCATGAGAGTGCAAAACCTGGTTTGCAGTGGTGTGTCTGTCTGTCTGCACAAGCACATTGCATTTTCATATTGTTTGAGCTTAAAAATGGACTTTTTAAAGTAATTTTTAGCCACTTTTCTGTCTGTGGGAATTCCTGCCTCCTGTTAAAGGCAGTATCTGTACATGACAAACCCAGAGCAGAGCTCTTGTTCCCCTTTGGGGAGTTCTGGGATCCCTTTGCACTCCCCATAACACAGATGGAGAAGCAAAGATCCCAAATCTCCCCAGGCTCCGGATTTGTGATCCAATTGATTGTCATGGCCATGGGACTGGATTGGTATCTATACACTCAATTTATAAATCCCAATTTATATTGGGATTTATAACCCTTTTAATTATTTGTTATTCAGCTGAGCTCAGTGAGAAAAAGGAAATGCTTTCAACTCCTTTTAACTTTTTTTTATTTTTTAGTTTCATAAGTGAAAAGCTTAAAAGCTTTGGGCTTTTATTTATTTATTTATTTATTTTATTATTTGGCTGGTTTTTTGAAAATGTGAAGCAGTGGAATGTTTTATGACTTCAGAAATAATACTGAAATACAGACCGTAGCTGTGACTGCATCAAAGTACTCCAATATTGCTGGGGAGACTTAGAGGCCCGAGCATCCAAATCAGCCTGACAGTTGTTATTACAACGTGTTTTGCTCAAGATCCACAAATCCTCATTTCAGCTGCCAATAATCCTTCAAATTATTAAACTCAAATCTTGGTGCAGAGAGCATCAGAAGCGGGTTTAAAGCGAGACCACAACTCACAAGATAACAAAATCTGAAAGCCTGAACGTCATCATTTCCTCCCCGTGGCACTTGGAGATGTTTTCTAGCATTCACTAGAGAAGAAAGAAAAAAACCAAAAAACCAGGAGGGAAGTAGGTCTTACAAATAGATCCAAACCACCAGAAATTGATTTGTCCATTACTGAAGTTTGGCGGAAATCTTTGGTGTACCTGGAAGATTAGATTATACATCAAGGAACTCCACCATTAGGAAGATAAAGCCTCCAAGTGATAACTTTATTTAATAACATTTTTAATAAGAAGATAAACTGTTGGCATGAAGTTGGCTGTTTTAACAGAGGAGGGACTGAGGCAGACGAGTGAAATGCTGAACTGAAGACAAGGAATCCTGCACCAAAGGCAATGCTGTGTATGAACTACTGTATTTGTATAAAACCAGTTGGCTTCAGCCCCTTCAGATGGATTATTTATTAACCTCTTATAGGAATAAATCTTTCCACCTGCTGTTCTATAGGTGCCTTTGCTATAGTGTTTATGTTTACATTCACAACACATTCCTCTGTAAAAAGATGCACACGATTCTTTTTCCTGGACAGAAAGAATCCCATTTCACTAAAGAAACTGTGCCTGAAAGCAAGTCTAGAACTGTGATGGTTTTTTATCTCATATGGAATTAAAACTGTCTTATGGCAGCTCAGACAAAGCAGTTGCTGCTCTAAGATTGCCCAAATGTCTTTTCAGTTGTTGTCTGATAGGAGCAATAGATTTAAGTCCAGGTGTGAAGTGTTGAATTTTCATTCCATAATTTGCTCTGTGGTGATGGAAGGGTTTTCAGGTGATAAGAGTTAAGTTTCTTGTAAACACTGATTCCCATCACATCTCAGCAGGTGCATTATCTGTTCCTTCAGAATCAGACAAGGCACTCACACAAGTTTTGGTTACAAAACTTCCCTTTCCTTTGTGAAAACTCAGCTTTTCTGACTGTGGTTTTTGTCCTCTCTTCTAAAGAAGTCAGGAACCACAGAGTTAAAAGATGAACTTTGCAGTACTTGACATAAAATCTGCAGAGTGAAAATGAATTTTGTGTCTACTTTTGTTGTTCCCATTTCTGTTCTGAAGCTGTTTTCAATGGTTGTTGCTTCCAATTAACGCTGTATATGTGAACTCCACATAGGCACCTTCTGCCAGCCTTCTCCTGACTAGGAGAGGCAGTTCAGAGCTTTCCCCTGATCCAGCTGGCACAGCAGAGCAAATATTTACTTATTTTCAAACAGAAGCAAATAGCTCAGTGTAAAAGAGTTGGAAGCAGACTCTGTGCAACCAGGTGCTTCATATTATATTGGCGTGTTATGCTGCAACCCATCAGGCATTTATACAGCATTTTCCACTGGCACCCGCGGGATTGAGGCTCACGGGTTGGTGTCAGCACTCCTGGGGTTTCAGACTTGGTTAATTAATTTATATGAGCAATAGTTTGTCTGTCCCTATTTGTCCCTGCCTGTCCCAGTGTAGAAGATGCCCTTGCTTATAGTAAGAAATAATCTCCAAACCTGACTGTGGTGGCCTGTGCTGGAAGTGATGAGGTTTTACCTCGTTAAAGTCTTCTTTAGGCTGTAGGAATGTGTCTGTGTGCTGAAGGCACAATCATTATCTGCTTGTTATTCTGGCCTTTCGTCTGTCACAGGGTGTCCCTTGGCACTGAAACACTGAGGTGTTTTAAAAACAAGTGCTGGTTATCCAGAGAGGGGAAGGCAGAGCATTGTCTGTGCTCGAGGTGTGTTAAGCAGAGGTATCATCATTAAAGGTACCATGTCAGAACATTTAAAAAAAAAAAGTGGTGGGATATTTTTATTCTATAGCAAAAACTCTCAAATTCTTTTCAAACAGTGCTGGGGTGTGTGTTTTCAGTTCTAAATTGCTTTAGTGCTGTTGGGTTTTTTTGTTCAGGGAAAGAGATCTGGTTTTTGTGCGGGTTTTTTTCTGGTTAGAGCAATTTGGGCTAAAATACTTGCACTGCATCACCCTAATTTTGAGCAATGAAGAAACATGTTCATATGTTAATTCTTAAACCACAATATTCCAGTAGCAATCAGGTCCTGTGGCCACCTCCTCTTATTTGCAACACAGGGCTCTGAAAAGTCCACTCTTTGCCTTATTAATCACAGAATGGTTTGGGTTGGAAGGGACCTTAAAGCCCATCCAGTCCCACCCTTGCCATGGGCAGGGACACCTTCCACTGTCCCAGGCTGCTCCAAGCCCCGTCCAACCTGGCCTTGGACACTGCCAGGGATGGGACATCCACCAAAAAGACCCAAAAATTCCAGTGTGAATTCCAGTCTGAGAGCATTGTCCAAACACTTCTGGAACTCTGGCAGGCTTTTATTTATTCATCTTTATTCAGCTTATCAGGGCCATGTCTGCCATGAAGAATCTAGAGAGTGCCTGGCACAGAATCCCTTTTTTTATCTTTGGAGGGGGCAGAAGGTTCTGTTTTCCATGGCAGTGTCTGGAGGCTCATCCTCCACAAGTGTGTCCTAGCATTTGTTCCACTTAGTAGCTGCTGGAGTTAAGGGGAAACGGAGGAGTTGTGGAAACTCAGAATATACCTGGATCTCAATTTTTCTGTGACAAGATGATGAATTAATATTAAAATTTATATATGTTCTGTGCAGTGTACTCTTTGTCTACCAAAAATAACTGAGGGCTCTCTGACCTGCCTATGACACAGCCGTGCTGGACATTGCTTTTGTGCAGAAATGGAATTTTCTGCTCAAAAGTTCTTTCCTGTGAGGTCATCACTTGATGAGGTTGGTGGGAAAGGGATGAGTCTTCATTTAAATTTGTCCAAGAGTACTTAGGCTTCAGAAACTGCAATATTTGGAAGAACAGGTGGAGAAGTTTGGTTTTGTCCTTGTTCATGGTATGAAAAAGGACCTCACAAATAATTCAGAGTTTCCTTGTAGAAGGTGTCCCCACCTATGGCAGGGGGTTGGAGTGAGGTGAATGTTAAGGTCCCTTCCAACCTAAGCCATGCTGGGATGCTGTGACTCAGCTCTCTAACCTTTGGTCCCTGTGAAGCAGCTTTTCCTCCCTCAGGGGTGTATTTCCCTCACTGCAGCACCCATCCCCTGTTAACCATCCCCCTTGGCACAATCATTTTCCCCCATTCAACCCTTTCCAACTGGATTGCTCAGATCTTTTCAGCTGTCAGCAAACCTTAACAGTTCCTCCCTTAACCCAGACATTCCTACCCAGACAGATGTGTTTGTGTGACCCCACTGCAGGTAAACAACTCTAAAAAGAGGTTGTCCTCCGGAGGTTAGGCGAGAAAAGCAGGATGGGATTAAATTGCTGCCTGAGTTCCAGACTCGCAAACATCATGCAGAAATCCCTTGTATTCAGCACAGGAGGGCAAACCCTTGCACACTGTGCAGAGATTTGCAGAGGAGTCACGGAATGCCATTGCCTCTGATCATGCACTTGAATGTGTTGACAGATTGAAATGCTTTTAAACTCAAATGCCTTTAAGACTTTATGAAACAAATCCTACCTCGGGTTGTCCCCAGGGTTAAGGACCAGGGTATTAATGGTATATCACCTTCAGCATTTCCTTCAGATTTGTCTTCCTTAAAGGAACTGGGCTGCAGTAGCAAATTGTAGCCTGCAGCACTCCATCTGTTCCTCCTGAGAGCACGAGGACACCGGGAGATGCTCTGGGCCCCTTCACACCACTGCAGGTTTCCTTCTTGAGTATTCAGAGCACAGAAACAACAGTGACGTGGTCACATTCTGGGCAGCAAAGCTGAGTGATTCCCAGACTGTGTTGACAGGCCTATCCTTAAAAATCCTTCCTGCTTTGCTTTTGTGATATTTATGAGAGTTACAGTGCTGCTGGTCCAAAGAACCAAAAAACCTTGAGTCGGAAGCCAACCCTCTCTTTCCCCACTCTGTATTCACAGACACTCACGAAATGTGGTCTGGTTTTTTTTTTGTGTTTTTAAACCTTCCTTTTGCTTTTCCTTTCATGAGTAAGCGACAGGCACAAATCACTCGTTCATTCTCCATGCAAAACTGCAGGCACTGACCCCCTGCTTCCAGGCTGCTGTCTGTGTTCTCCTGTCTGCTGTATCGCTCCTCCTCAGGATGGAAAACCTTTCTGGAGTGGCAAAGCTGGCAGCTTTCCCTGTGGTACCCTGGCACAGAAAAATGGGAGTTTATTTTAGTTGTGTGGTGCCTCCATGTCTACTTTGGGCATCAGGGTGGGGGCAGCTTGCTAAAATTACTCTGGGATCTGTTCCCTGCTCGCCCTCATGTCCAGCTCCAAGAGAGTCAACTGAGGGTGGAATGTGGAGCCAGAGCTTTGAGCTTGGCTGAGAACCTGGCTGGAAGTGCT
The DNA here is from genome assembly GCA_013397115.1 of Edolisoma coerulescens. Lineage (NCBI taxonomy): Eukaryota > Metazoa > Chordata > Aves > Passeriformes > Campephagidae > Edolisoma > Edolisoma coerulescens. The sequence goes on from VWZW01004140.1 coordinate 1,335,688, forward strand.
TTCTCCAGCTCAGAAAGCTGCTGAGAAAGAAACTGCCCTCACTGCCCACACTTACTCTCTTTGCTGTGCTGCAGGGAGATGGAAGAAGCTCTGTTGCCTCATCCAGACATCCCCATGGAGCACCAGGAACGCCTTTGCTGCCACAGGAAAGACGCAGCACTGTGGCTTCTTCTGATCACGCTTAGCTCGAACAATTCCTCTGAGCTTTCTGGGTTTCTTTCAGAGGTACCCACCAAATTATACAGCTCGCTATAATTTTAGCTTTGCTTACACTAAAATACCACTCTAGACTATCTAGGGAGCCCTGCTCTGTGTTGTCTGCTGGAAGAGAAGCGTGGGAGCCTCAGGATCTGTGCCAGTCTGTGTGATGTGCAGAGCTTTACATGTCCCACATTGCTGAGGCAGGATGCACCACACTGGAGACATCCATGAGGGGAGGTTTGACAGGACTTTCAGCAAGCACTGCTTCTTGGCAGCCTTTACTTTGGATTGTAGCAGGTTTTATGTGTATGGTGGTTTTTTTGGGTTTTTTAATGTGCACAGTTCAATTTAGAAGGGAGCAGCAGTGGATGTTGGGAATGCTGTCAAGATCACTGTGGGTATAGCAGTGCTGGATTCAGTGCTGTTCAACTTCTACATTATCATCTCTCACTTCTGTTTCCTTTATTTTCTTTAAATTTTATTATCTCTCATCTGGTGGAAAAGAAGTATTTGAATTTCAGAGCTGAGCTGATGCTCCGTCCTGCGGGAATAAGAGCTCAGCTTCTCCTCCCTCAAAGCACAGGCTCAGATCTCTGTTTCCTTTAAGTGCTGTCCCAGCTTTCAGCTGTCGAGTGCCTGTTTGCTTTGGGACTGGTGTGTGAAGGGGGTAGTGAATCCTGCTGCCTTCAGATTCCAGGAATTGTCCTAGGAGGATGAGGCACTATGGAATAGGATTTTTTTCATCCTATAAATTGTGTTGTCTGGGTAAGACTTTTGGGTTATAATTAACGTTTTTAGAAAGTTCCGTGGTGTGTTAGACAAGCCATTTTCAAATAATAACTCAGGCGTTATATCATTCCTTAGACACAATTTCTCAACTGGGGGGAAAATTGCCTGAAGTTGTGTATTTGAAAAGTTGTTTGTAGGGAGAGAGAAGTAACCTCTGAGTAAAATGCATGTCAATTATAAAACTAAGTCATGTCCCTTGCTTAGAAGCAGCTTTGGGGAAGGTTTCATTATTTTATCCCATATAATGTATTTTTTATAACAATGTAAGTCGGGGACATTTTGTCTCTGCAGTACCTTGGAGAGAGGAACTGGTGCTTGTTCTGTTTGTGTCTGTACTTATCTCCCTAAAGAATTTGCCACAGCACAAACTGTGCTTGTGCTCTGGGAACCTGACCTGTGTCACGGCTCATAGGCCCTGATCCAATACTAATTAATTGATGTGAGCACCGATGGGGAGAAGAAGTCCTTGGGAGAGGCCCCATGGAGAAGCACTTGGGGATTCTCATGGGTGGAAAGCTGGACATTTTTATACGGACAGAGAGTGACAGGACAAAGGGGAATGGTTTTAAACTGAAAGAGGCCAGGTTTAGATGAGATGCTAGGAAGAAATTCTTGCTTAGAACTGTCCAAGGCCAGGTTGGACAGGGATTGGAGCAACCTGGGATAGTGGAAGGTGTCCCTGCCCATGGCAGGGTGCTGGAATTAGGTGGTCTTTAAGGCGACTTCCAACCCAAACCATTCTGTGATTCTATGTTTCTAAACACACAAAGAGGCACTAAATGTTTTAAGATCTTTGTTTTGTCATTTCATTGAAATCTGGAGGAGAGGATCCAACTCCCAGATATTGCAGTTCACTTCAGTGGCATTTCTAACCCCTGCTTCCTCAGAGAATCACTGTCAAATTCATATAGACAAGGTGTAAATATTTATTTATTTATACACTGAAATTGCCACCCAAAACTGAAAAAGAAGTGTGAAGATGGTTACTGTGTTCAGTGTGGCTGAGGCTGAAGTAGCAGATGAAAGAGGAGGAATCACCTAATTATTGCCTAATTCTAAGCACTGGTGTTCAAGTGTGAAGTGTTACCGATGTAATTAAAGCATAGAAGGAGCAGGGCAACTCTCCTACCGTCAAAATGTTCAGCTTAACGTACAATGTGGAAAATAACTTCACTTTGTTAAGCCTTCAATGTTAATCAGTGCCGAGGAGCTATTTTCTCCCTAATGCCATCTGCAAGTCTCCATCAATACTGTGCAAGTGTTGATTTTGTGTTACAGTACTTCATTTTAATTAGATTCCATAGGAGACAGTTAAAGGGTTGATGGGGGAAGATATTGTAGCAGTAAATATTATGGCACATTTGGAAACGGAGAGGGGAAGAAGAACATGTTGGCTTCAGTGTTGACATAAGTAACGCTCTGCACTCTGGGACACACTTGTCACTGCTGGGGACTGCAGGCACTCTGTGATATATTGCATTTCAGTTCAGCACATCTTCCTTAGGGGGCTGGTTTGTCACTGTAATGCCCCGGTGAGGAGAGGCAGCAGCCGTGGCTGCATTAATCAGCAATTTCTGGGTCACCCTGGCAGGTGAGGGGTGGCCATGGCAGGTGATGGGTGGCCATGGAAGGGCAGGGATGGCCATGGCAGGTGAGGGGTGGCCGTGGCAGGTGATGGGTGGCCATGGCAGGTGAGGGGTGGCCATGGCAGG